>RJWJ010017676.1:0-32632 GCA_004363605.1 Indri indri | reverse complement strand
GTTAGATGAAATGTCAGTGCAGAGACCTGGGGGAAAGGAGGGCAATTAAGGCCAGGGGAAAGTAATGAGCCTGACGAGGATTGGGTCCATTCAGAGAACAGGAAATACTGAGGTGTGTCAGGAAAGCGCAATGGGGAAACCAGGAAACAGAGTCTGCACAATGGATGGCCTTGAGAGTACGCTTAATCCAGTCATCAGAGAAGAGCGCCAGTCCCAGAACTATGTCTAAAGAAGATTATTCTGGCAACTACATAGAACATGTTGGAGGAAGAAGAGGTTGGCAGCAGAGAGACCAGTTAGGTAAGTATGCAGCAATTGATGCATGAAGGAAAAGCCCTGAACTCAGAAGAGCAGCCGTGAGAATAGAAAGGATGATTCCAGGAAAGGTAAAGGTTCCAGATCCAAGGAATAAAAGGGCTGGCTGCTGTTTAACCCTTAGGGAAGAAAGCCTAGTGGTGGTTAGCGAGGGAGGGGGTAAAACAAGGCGTGTCCAACCTCCTGTCCTGTTATGGCCGGATGTTAGTGTTATGGTTTCTCTCGGGGCCCCTTGGTCGAGGGGGTCCATTCAGTCTGTTGGGGCCTTAGGATTGTATTTTTATTTCTCAGGATGTTTAACAGACGAAAGCATGACCTTCAAGAACTAGACTCTGGTTTTCTGCCAAGTATTTCACCTTTTATGCCAATGTCATCACAACACCAATGCCAGGAACTTCTTTGTGGCGGGAGGAATGTGGATAAAAAAAGGTCAAAGAAAACTACTTTCCATTTTTTGCAATTAGCTAATTAAGTAAATTATGTTAAGTAGTTAACACTAGAACTAGTCATTAGAGTTTGCAAGTAGATTAAGAACAAATAAGAATGTGGTTTTTTTAGTTGGGAATAAAATGAAATGAGAAAGATCTGCCCATTTTCCCTCTGGAAACCCGAGGTCTGTTTGTCGGATAGGCAGAGCAATGAAGGGCCGGCACAGTGGCGCTCACCTGGGCTCCTTATCCAGCCCAGCCACTCATCAGCTGCCTGAGGACCTTGGGTGAGTCACTTTCCCTCTCTGGCTCTCAATGTCCTTAACTGTAGAACAAAGGGGTCAGTCTAGATGATACTCTGGTTCATTTCTACTGCTGATTTTGTCCTCTTTTATGCATCTGAGACAAAATCAGTATAGAGGATAAACCCATATCTGAGAAGGCGAGTAGAACAGCAGGCACAGGGATCCAGCATTTCGCATGGCCTTTCTATTCTAGGGCTCCTGCCGTTCTCCCCAGCCTGGAAGCCCCACCTGAGATAATAGGCCTTAGCCAAAGCTTTTTGCAATAAAGCAGCCAAAATGAGGGTGCTGCCAAGAAGGAAAAAAGGGGACTCAGGTTAGATGGAGGATAGGGTACCCCAGGGATTGCCAAATTAATTCATACCTGTGCTTCTTTTTAGGAACTGTCAATAGCACTGCATTCAGATTCCTTTTTATTTTTTCCTTTTTAATCATGTCTGTGGGACTAAGGGTTCATAATCCTAGAGATTGCTAAACTAATTTATAAAATGAGAAAAAGGAGTTATTTTCTGTGCAGGTAGCAGGATTCCCCGTCCCCCAGCCCCCCTGGTAATGCAGGCCCTGGACTGGCAGCGCCAGCTTGCTTCTCCTCCACGCCAATTGATATTCTGCTCACAACGCAGCACACAGGAGAGTCAAGGCCAAGCACAGAGCATGCACAATAGAAACAGGCCGACAGCAGGCTGTTTTCTGGGGGACAGACCGTGTTTACCCTTTTATTGTTTGGAGATAGCAAGAAACAGAAAGAGGAACAGACCCTCAGCAGTGTCTGAAAGACAAACACCCATACAGGATCTACCTGCAGGAACTTCAGAGAACAGAAACATAACTCTGTGCTGCTTGGCCCCTGGTAAACCACTCTCCCCATTCTTTACCCAACTTTATTCCTTCATTCAGAAACAGTAACAACACTTACGCATTGCATGAGCCAGTAGCCAGGCCATGCTTGGCCCTATGGGGTATATACTAAATTGGATGAGTTGAGCCAAACCTGGATGCTGCCTAGTAGATGTATATAAACTGAAACTAAATAAAAGATTAATTGTGGGCATGCTACCTTGGCCAGAAGAGAGTACATTTTTCTCTTCCACAAACCTCTTGCTACTCCACTTCAAGGTTCTTAAACACTAGAACTGGAAGACAGGATGAGGAGAAACTGGTAACTAATCCTGTGGATCAGACATGGTGCTAAAAACTGGAATACATATCATCGGTTCATCCTCACAACTACCACATTTCCTAGTGAAGGAAACTGAGACTCAGAGAGTTTAAGAAACTTGACCAAGGCAACATAGGTCGTAAATTGTGGAGCCGGCAGGATTTGAACTCAGGTCTGATTGCCTCCAAAACCAGATCTGTTTCCATTATGCCACACTCTCACCTCCCACCCATATGTTGAGCACTTGCCGTATCATATGTGTGTGTGTGTATGTGTGTGTGTGTACATACCTCTGCACACCCTGAAATTTGAGCACAGATCAGCCCAGCAGAACAAACTTCCCAGGCCCATGCTCCGTCCATCTTTCCCTACGTCTGAGAGCCCCTCTCCCACGGAGGGAGCCAGCACGAGTCATCAGCCTTCATGGTTGCTAAAGCTGGAAGCAGACATGATGTGTCCTCCCCTACTTAGAGTATTTCCGTCACATATCCCTACCACATAGCTGCACCTTCAGCATATGGGACCCAAAAAAATTCCACTCAGGCCACTGGGCCTTAAATAGACTAGCCCGCCATGCCATTTTCTCAGAGCCTTAGTCCTGCTGCCGTGGTGAGTGGCTTTAGCACTGAGCGGGGGTTACAGCCAGCACCAGAGACCTGAAGAGTGGTCAGGGACCCCGGGACTGCAGGCTCCATTTCAGTCTGCATTTCTGGTGCAGCTTGGTTTCCCTTAGGCTTGCCTTGGGTCTTTTCCCAATTGACACGTATTTGCTTATCACCAAACTGCTATGCGAAAGTAGAAGGATGTGTCTTCTTGCAACTTCCCCAAAACAAGACCAAAGACAAAGAAGAGATAAACAAAGACAAAACAAATGACCTTTTTCCTATGAGATGGATAGGGAAATTATTTAATGTATTGTTCAAACTGGAACCCTTCTGAGAGTGAAGGGGCCCACTATTAATAGTTATACCAGGATAACAAGCATGAACCAGGCTGTCCTAGGCAAGCCAAGACGTCACACTGCCTGGGCAGAATGGAAGTCTGAGCTAGCAGTGGCCGCATCACTGCTGTTTTCCGTGTGGCATGGAACATATTAGGAGGTGATGGTAATGGTGGCAGTGGTGGTATTTTTTAGTAATACCTATGAAAAACAAGAAGAAAAAAGCAAGGGTGTTTTCCCAGGAAGGGATAGAGAGAGGAGGCCAAGCAAAGGTAGGAAAAGGTGTCTTTCTTAGCAGGGTGGCGAACTTGTGGCCTTAAGGCTCTAGGTCCTTAAGTGCAGCCTTTTGTTTGAATCCAGATTTTATAGAACAAATCTTAGATTTGTTTTAAAAATAAAAATATAAAAGATGAACAAAAGTGTATTAATAAAAATAAAAGGATTTTATTAAAATAGAAGGCTGCAGGTCCCTACCCGATGTCCCTCAACTACACTTAGCCCCACTTTCCTCAAAGTCTTCATACTCCCCATTACTCAAACTTTTCAGGCAAGGTTTAAAAAAACAAATCATTCTCAATATATTCTCTTTGCCAAAGATATTTGCATTTTAACTGTGAACAAATCCCTAAGGCAAAGGAGTGGCTCTGGGCAGCCTGGAATCAGAATCGTTCACCAGGTGGGCAGAAGCCTACTCGGTTCTCCTGTGAGGTCCCTTCATAATGAAAAAGCACCTCCCCCTCCTTAACTTTGCCAGAGGGTTTAAAAGGAATAACCTGGCACTCACGAATATTGAATAGCTTGGATTAACTGGCTCTAGGCTTTGTCGATACAAGGTTAATGAGAAACAGACGCTGGGGACACCTGATGTGCCAGGCTGGCAGCCTCACCTATGCGGGAGTGGGCCGAGGAACACATACTTCTGAGACACCCCATGGATGCAGGGGCCCGCTCCAGAATCCCTATTTCCTGTTGACAGAAATGAAGTTTCTCCGCCTGTCGGCAATGATGACAGCCATGCGGACCAGAGCTCTGCTGCTGGCCCGGTCTGCAGCCAAATGACAGCAGAGCAGCACCAAGAGAGAGTTTCCAGGGTACTTCTTGATTGGGTGCACGGAATCCAGAGTCTACTAATGGCCATTTAAATACCAGCCCCATTAGCTGCCACGCTGTAGAACTACCTACCAGATGTGTAACAACCATATTTACTGGTCTGTTTGCAGCTGGCTGTACCTTCTCTGGGCTCATACCCCATTCGTTCAAATGGCTGTTTCCCCATCTGCTGAAATGAGAGAACGGCAATATGGCCCCGGGACATGTTGTCTGACACTCATACCCACCGGATGCCAAGTACAGGGTCAGGAGGGAGAGCAGTGTTGAGGTCAGATGACTGCAGCCATCTGATTTTTATTAAAAACAACATTTAAAAAGAACAACCATCCCATTGCCACCGAGAGTATTTTATTTTTCTGCTGGGAGAAGAAAAGCTCTCTGAATGTTTTATTCAGCAGGAACTAGAACACTGTTATTATAAACTTTCTTTCCCAAACGAATTCCCTAAGCTTATGCTGCCAGAATTCCTCCTCTCCAGGGCAGTTCTGCCTTCACTCATTGACTTCTCAGATCCTGCTAGAAAATCTGCCACCCGGGCTCCAGCAAACAGCGGATCATCTCAGTGGGGCTATAGAACTCATCGCGGTGCAACCTTGCCAGGAATGGTTCTGAGAAAACCAATAAACTGTGTGGTATCATTTGAAAGAAACAACACTACCGTGACTTACCCAGATTCTCTTCAGGTGGAGATCAGAGCCTGTTGAAGGTCCCCCTCTGCACTGTCACTGCAGGAGTTCAGGGTAAAGCACCACCTCCCCAAAACAGCAGCCTATTGGCCAAATGACCCCACAGGTCTTCCTGGGAAAAATATCAGCCGGTATTTCAGGGATGATAAGCAGGGAGAAAATAGCAGACATGGAATATCTCAAATTCTGGAAGTTTCTGGGTGGTTCCATGGTAGATGAGATTCTTACCCAGAGGCAAAAGAAGAACTGAGGAGCCTGACCCTCTCTTGGGACACTGACTAGCCGTACAGGAGCATCAGGCTCTGATGGAGTCTGCGAAGAGGCTCCCCTTCAAAAGCCCATCCAGAGGGATCACTGTTGGAGAAAGTCTCTCCCATTACAGTGGCATCAGGCAAAGCTGCCACTGGGATGTGAGCATTATTTAAAAAAAAAAAAAAAAAGTGACGAATGACCAAGGGATAAAGGAGGCACTAAAAGAAGCAGTCACCAAAGACACGATGGGAGCTGCAGGAATGATGAAAGTGGGAGTCACCAAACGAAGTCGTTGTGCCAGTTATCGTGTATTGGCACCGCCGTCCATTTCCAACCTCCTCTGTCATTTTCCCTGTGTCACAGGGGGAGGAAGATTAAAACTGCATTTCCTGGGCTCCTTTGTAAATACAGTTCTGGGTGCATTTTAGATTCAGTCAACTTACGTTGAGATCCACTTACGTTAGATTTGGAAGGTGAAAGTCTTCTGGGGGGTCCCAGGGGTTGAGTGACCACCAGCGGAGGTGAGTGTTTGTGGCAGATGGACTCCATATGATATAGTCTGGTACCAATTAAGGAGTTGTGGGGATGACACCAATGGTAGTGGCTGTTGCAGTTTCTTGATTTCTGGGTTGTAGGTAGTAGTGTGACCTCAAAGTCAAATCTTAAATGGCAGCTTCTAGTTGCTGCACTTTCAGACTTTCTGGTGATTTTGCAAGCACCTAATTCTCTGTATTATCTCTTTTTTTTCTTGTAATACCTAGAGTGGTAAGGCAGACTGGCTGGCTTCTCGGTGACCCCTTTTCTTTTCTCCTGTGTACCCATTAGACTCTGTGTTTCCCAGATGTGTTATTGAGCTTAACTGTGGCAATCATTTCACACAGTTTACGTATATCAAGGCATCACATTGTATACTTTGAAAACATGCCATTTTTGTTTGTCCATTATACCTCAATAAAGCTGGGGGGGAAAGAGGAGATTTGAGAGACTTGGAGTCACTATAAATTTCTGAGGTGAAGGTACAGAAATCAAATTCCTTTGGTGGCATATAAACCCTGGCCATGGTCCATCATTTCATCCCATCGTCTGCCACCCTCCACATACACATCCACTGAGCTTGCAACCACTTGGAAGTTCTCACACACTGTAGGTCTTTCTTGAACAGTCCCAAAGTGGCTGAGGTCTGAGAAACCATCTTCACAGTGGAACTCCTGGCTCTAAGAGGTCAAGGTGCAGCACCCAAGAAGAAGCCTCCCCTTTGGACAGATGGAAGGTCATCTTTCTCCACAATGAAACTTGATTCCAAGGGCTGTTCCCCCGAATGAGTTGCAGGAACAGATGCAGATCTCAGAGACAAGTGGGCGCATTGGAGCTACAGATGTGGGTCCTGGCAACCAAACTGACAACTCAAATAGCATCTCACACCAATGAGCCAGGCCAGCTGGTCCATTCCTCTGGCTAAGAGTATGCCTTCGAAATGTGCCCGCCTTTTAATTTCTGATGTGTCACAATTTACCCTTTCGTTGTTCCGGAACATTATGGAGCACAGGAGGCTAATCACCCTTCATGGTGTGACATCTGTTTGCGATGACCAAAGGCTCAGGCCCAGAACCTCCTGCGTCATCCTGAAGGCAGCCACACAGCCACAGGATGACAGAAGATGAGGCTTTCCCTTTCAGTGGTTCACAATCAGGAAGAGGAGAAAAACACACTGGTAGGGTCAGTGATATAAACAAATCCTAAAAGGTAAATATATTTTACTAAAAGTGGAGTACAAAATAAGTACCTTTTCTGAAAAGACTGACGCTCTTGTTGGTGACAGCAAAGCAAGTAGGAAGGCATATGCATTTGTTTGAGTCTTATCCACAGGGCTTGATGAAAGCTAAGCTTCATTTAGACTGTCGGTGGCCCAAAAGAAATGGGAAACAGATTCAATTCTGCTGCTCACATTGGTCTGTGTTTAGGAGTCAAAGCATAGAAAACGTCAGCTCTTGAGGATCAATCTTGGAGTTGAGGTCAAAGAGAGAATGTTCCAGCCTTTGGAACTCTTTCGTGCCAAAATGGCACCTGCTTCAAAGAGTCACAAGTTGGGAGAACTATTACAGGGAAATATGTAAACTCCAATTCCGATTAGTTTTATATCTTGTCAACCCAGTGACTATTCTGAACCTAAAATTCAAAATGAGAACCAGGGATAAAAACTCTTTGTGAAGGGCAGAGCATATGCCAAGGACTTTACCAGACACTTTATATACTTAATATCATTTAATTCACCCAACAGGACTCTGAGGTAAGTGGTTTTATCCCACTTGACAGAAAAAGACATTGAGTCTCAGAGAAGTTAAGGCACCTGCCCAAAACCATGCCACATGTAAGCAGGAGAATCAAGAGTCAAATCCAGTTCTGCGTGACTCTGAATCCTGCGCACATACCATGCTGTGCATTCATTCGTATCAGGATTCACTTGGGTAGGGAGGCTTGTGACACAGGGGCAGAGACAGGAGAACAAACCTCAAACAAGGACGGTAACAAGGAAGTCTTCATCCTTTTGGAGTGCTGCCAGGCAGGCTGGATTGATGCCTACAGCTAGACCCTTCCATGGCCACTGCCGGCCACTAGGGAGCACTTATAAGGGCAGTAAGTCACCACAGCTCTCCACAATCACCTAGCCAACCCCGAGAAAGATGATAAAAAATGCAGGGATCCCCAAGAGCATTGTAAATGCCCAGTTACCCTATGGGGTAATTTTTAACCCACTAGTTCTCTTTTTTGAAGAAGCCAGACTCAAAAAGCTACACACGACATATATATATAAAATTCCATGTCCATGATGTTCCAGAAAAAGCAAAACTATAGGTATGGAAAACAAATCAGTAGTGGCCGGAGACTGGAGAGTGGGGGTAGGCATTCACTACAAAAGGACATAAGAGAACTTTTTAGGGATGACGAGAATGTTTTATTTCCTAATTGTGATATCCTTTACATGACGATACATTTGTCAAAATGGATTGAATTGTACACTTGAAATTGGTCGATTTTACCACCTGTAAATTATGCCTTGTGTAATTTATATTTGTATGTGCAATTTATTTTTATATTTATGTGTGTAATTTATATTTATAATATAAATACATATGTAAAATGTATATATATATATAAATTTCAAACAGGCACTGATGAATCTTGAGCTAAAATTTCCATCTCTTGACTGCATTGCAGTAAACCCAAGAGCCTGAATTCCTCAGCCACTCAGGCTTCCCAGTGGGGAGATTTCCTGCAGGCAGCCGCTGCAGGCTGATAATACCCCATGTCCAGTGGGAAGGAGTTTCGCAAGTGAATTTTTTCAGGCAAATGCTTCTGTAGCAGTTCAAATAAGAAGCTGATCGCTAGGGTTACCTTGGCTCCCTGCCTCCTCTCCTGAATCTTCAGAGGTCATACTGTGTACTTGGTGGGAACATTCATCTGGAAAATTGCCTAGAGCCAGATTAAACATAACATCACTGTTCTTAACTTATATCTCACATGATGTACATGTCTTTATCTTCATATCTTGTTGCACTTTGAAGGCCATACCTGTCTCTACACTCAGCCCTGAAAAAGACAGGGAAAAGTCTTGACAAAAATACTAAATATTGTAACTGCCACCTGGCTCAAATAGCTTGGTGTGGATTAAAAATGAGCATTTCAGTAAGACTGACTACATTAGCCTTGTCTATCTGTCCTTCCAACTCTAGGTCACCTTTCCCCCTACACATTCTCTTTGGTAAACGTGCTTCTCTTCCTGATATGGCCCCTCTGCTTTCTGTCCAAGACCTCCTGTTTGGGGATGATCCACAGGCTTGTGGCCCATGTTAATAGCTCAGTCGGAAAAGGAACATACGCCACATAAATTTAGTCTAGCATTGGAAATAATCAGATCAGTCATGCAAAGTAATAAGTATATAAGGTCACATCCCAAAAGATAATAGGGCAGTCTCGTACAATAAAAGCTGCCAGAAAGAATGGATTTTAAAGGGAAAGAAAAACTAAAGAGCCAGCCCGACTTTGGACTCTTTTGAAAGTTATTGATATTGTCTGCTGTTAGGTATGTGATCTCCTGGCCACTGGTGTTTGGGGCGGGGGGTGCCTCACAGCAAGATGTGAACTACTCTGTTATGAGGTTTTGGGGTTTCTTTAGTTCAAAAGTAAATAAAACAAAAGATGACTTTTTTTAAAGCAAATTTTAATCATTCGTTAAAAGGGGAGGAGTCAAGGATTTCGGGAGCCAATCTTACAGACTAGGATTTGACCATCAAAGGAAAATAGACCAGCACCAGATGACAAAGCCATCTAAACAGAAGCACACACTCCTGCAAGGTTTTCAGCTACTGCACTGATTTACTAGATACTTTCAATGGCTTTTCTACATCTCTTCCTAGAAAAAACATAAATTTTCACTTTCTGACAAGTTCCAGGCTTAAACAAAGACAAAAATTCCATGAAACAATTGATATGATTTAATACAAGTCTCACATATGCTCCAAGGTCTTTATTATATAACCAGAAATATCATCATTTTATCACTGCCATCTGATTTTCTTATAGTCTTAGAACCATGTAAATAAAAGTTTATGATGAGACAAAAGAAAACAAATTTTTTAATCTTATATTTGTTCCATAGAAAACCAGTTAATTTTCTTTTAAAGCAAGCAGTAGAGAGGGGTAGGGGGAATTGGTTGGTAAGTCTGATTCTAATCTTCTGAGCTGCCTTTGGAATGAAGTTATGAAGTAAAGGGTTCTACTGAGTTTTATGAAGGTGAAAATGAAAGAAAAGAAAGAAAATCAGGTGCCTCATCTGCAGATCCTTCTGGGATTTATTTGCAGTGTACAACTTAATGCATAAAAGGGCCTTTCTCCTGAAAACTCAGAGCACTTTACAGATATAATATAAGTATGCCAAATTTACTTATGCGCTACGCATAAAGCATCATTCCAGGAGCTGGTAAGAAAAACAAAGCTGGATTTGGTCCCTCAAGGCGGTCCAGATACTAATCTGACTAATTAAGCCCGAGATTCCTTCCAGCATGGAAGAACTTGCAGGGCTATGGAATTGAGGACCAGTCATTGAGCAATCTCTCCTGCACAAAGAATCCCCAGAAGCCATACTAAGTTCTCTTAAATTCCTTAATTTCCAGATGTCACATTACTGTAGGCTTCATTGAACCCATAATGTCCCTAAGACCCCTGACAATCCCACCCTGGAAAGACCTTGTTTCAGTTGAGAAATACATCCCAAGAGGCAGATGGCTCCCAAGAGAACTTATCAAATCAGGGCAAATATCCTAGGTCTCTAGCATGGTAGAACTATGCACCTAAATATTGCTACTCAACAAACACGCTTTTAGATTTCCCTGCAGATATCTAAATAAGGAGAGAAGACTATTTTTTTCAACAAACATTTTCTTTCTCTTTCACTCTAACACCTAAACAGCTTCCTGGGGTTTCTGCAGGAAGATCACATCATAATTCAGAAGGTAACCATCATTATAGACATAAAGTTTCTGGTCAAAAGGATGGTAGTTAATGCTCTGTATGTTTTCTTGCATCTTATGTATTGTAATGTCTAGCTTGCCCTCTTTCCCTGTGTTTGTGTCATAGTAGTAAAAAATCTCTTCTGTTTTGGTGTTCAGAATACGGGTGGCATAGAGAACTCCACATACCATGAAGGCATTAGAAGCAGATGGTTTATACTGATTTGTGTACCAAGTGTCTAGCACCTCAAGTGTGGTGTCATTGAGTTTACTAATCACCATGCTACCACTGTTGGCTTCAGTTGAATAAATCACCCACAACCCATTCTCATCCACAGCCAAGTCAATATCTTGCCAAGCAACATTAGCATATGAAAAACGGTTATTATAGACAGCGTTAGGGAGAGTTTTAGTCACAGCAACCTTGTTGGTGGTCAGGTTAATTTTGGCAATGTCGGCGCTGTTGTACCAGTTCACATACATGCTGTTGTTGTAAACTGCTGTACCACCACCTTGGCCATAGGTAATCCGACTTTGTCGAGCATTTTCATACAATAGCAAGTCATCCAGTGTGTCGTGGAGTCTGTAATATTCCAACAGTTTTGCATCTGTATTCAATGGCGCCACCCAATACGACCCATTTCCTGGGTGCTGGGGAGAGTAATCCCGACCCCAGGCACCATACTTGTAAGAAGATCCTCTCCAGTTGAGTTGAACCAGAGCCGGTCTGCTGATGTTCGCCACTCCACCATGATCACAGCTCCCTATACAAACAAGAAAATAAAAGGGCTTTCTTAGAGAAAATGAAAGACAGGATACAAATAGTTTAATATCCTAAGAACCAAAGGAACCCATAAATATTTTTCTCCTGTCAAGGTTCAATGACAGCAGCGGTTCTGATGGGGAAGAGCCAAAACCCCCACCGTCAGCTCTACGGAGAACTACCCTCTGCTTCCATGGATGGGCTTTCAATCTGCAAAATGGGGGTAATGAAATTGCCAAGAATCATATTTTAAAAAATTGAAGGACCAGAGATAGGAAAGAGGGACTTGGTGAATCTAATGTATTTTCGGCTATCAGAAAGCATTTTGCAAATATTACCTTGTTACATTTTTCTTATAGAAAAATCAAGACTGCAAGATGATTCCAGAATCCTGCTCTATTTCCATAAATCCAAAAGGTGCTATTCACCAGGATCAGCCCCAGGGAGAATCGTGATGAAGGATAAGATTGTCCTGGGCAAGTCTTCTTGTCCTACCTCATTCTGCCCTTTCCTGGGACCCCAAGTGCACATCCACACCAGGTACCAATCCTGCTGTCAGCCATTCTCAGCAGAGGAAATTTTAAATATAGTATTTTATAGATCCAGAAAGATGGTGGATCTATGGTGGGATTTTAGCCTTGAGAAGCCATGAAGCTATTTTTGGGCAGCACTGCCTGCTCTGTGCCCAGTGCTTAGCCCATCACATAAATCCGGTGGTGACCGTCCCACTGCAGAGTTATGAGGTGAGTCCTGCCGTTCGTAACCCATATGCTGCAGTGCCATAGAATGACAGGCAAGTATTTCATCCTTCCCATTCTGACACTGTCATTGTCACAATGTGTACAATCAAGTGGGACCAGATCCACTGGTCCATTGACTCTGCATTCCCTGAAACACTTGGGTAAATGACTCAGGCTGGGCAATGGGCCCTTTACATTGCACTACCTCTGAAACGTCTGCCAACCCAAAGCATTTATGAGCCAGAAAAAATAAAATAAAATTCCACCAATATTTTTATGATAACTATCCAAAGAGTGAACACACATTTTCTGGGATCTTAATAAATACTCTTTCAAAAACTGGTGAGATAGTTTATTGGATAACAAAGAAAATCCAACGTCAAGTACATTTGTGGTCATTTTCCCTTATCCTGCTGCTTAGAGCAGAGCAGACGAGATGAGGAAGGAGCAGAACATGAATTGCTGGATCTGGTGTCAAATGCTTGGCAGGAATCAAAGAGCCATAAAGACACATAAGGTGAGCTGGAGCCAAAAGCAGAGCTCCAAAGGTTTGCCTGAGATTAACACCGTGCGGGGTAAGGGGGGCAAAGCTTTAGTCGCTGAGTCTCTGCTGCGTCCAGCATGGAAAGACCCATGGCTTTTCTTGCTAAACACTTCCCGTTCTCCACCCTCCTCACTCAAGGAATGCTCAAAGGTGAAACCATTACTAGAAATTCTGTTTTTATTTTTCCAATCTGCTGGGGCATTTTGGTCCCAGAATTAAATACATGCTTCTTAAATGCTCTCATAAATCCTCAGTTGGTGAGAAAGCCAGCCAACCATACAACAGGTAGAGAAATGAAACCACTCTGTACCCAACCTCAAATAATTTTGCATATCATTAAGCAGAACACAGTCACGGGTTTATTTTAATAATGCATGTGCCATTTCATAAATAAAAAAGCAACGTGTGTTCAGCCAAGAGACTGCTCTCCACTAAAGAAATAATAAATAAAATTATAAATTATTATTTCTTCTACTAAAAGTGATCTCTCAGATGAATGCTTGTTTGCTTTTGTTTATGAAACAATGCATGAATTATTAAAATGAAGTTAGCGGTGTGTTCAGTTTAATGATAACAAAAACTGTTCAAGTTTCCTTATGCTACAAACTGGATTTTCTAGCTAAAATATCTTCCTGAAAACTTATTTATTCGGCTACACTTCACTCTGAGGAAAGTCACTTTTTTTTTCCTTCAGATTAGAAGACTTAGGATGGTTTGCTTCATTTGAATCTTGCCTTTCTGGAAAGGAAATATTCCAAACCAACAGCAACAAAATATTTAAGGAAAATTTATGATGCATATAACTTATTCTAGCATTTTCATGAGGTTAAAGATAAACTATTCTGTCCCTAGATGTAGAAATCTTTAGATATGAAGGAACCAAAATAAACTTCTCAAAAATTACTATCACTACTATTATATTATGCTAATAGTACTATTACTATTATTAATATTAATAATTATATAGTAATATTATATAATATTATTAATAATAATGGCTCATCATTTCATAAGTTGGCCAGAAAATGAAAATTGCACCTAGTATCAATATTGAAATTGTATGAAACTCAAATTTCTATTCCTCACCTCCCAACCACTCCTAAACACTCTCCTGTTCATTTGGTATCCTCTCTTTATCCTCTATCCCTTTTGGGCCATTTTTAGGGCGCTGGCTATGGTTGAAAGGAAGTGAAAATAGGGACAAGAACTCAGCATTGTTGCCAGTACTACAGATGTGGCCACAACAGTGGCAGGCCAGGGAAAAGTCTATGGCGGACCTCCCCGACTCCTGGCAGCAAACTGAAATTGACAGCCAGCCCGGTGCCCACTGCTCCTTAGGGTCCCCATCCCCCACCCCATCTTTGCTGAGCTTCTCTCACTCCCCTTCTCAGCCCCTTCCTTCATTTCAAGGTCTTAGACACACTTCATTCCCCTTCTATCCTTCCCATCCCACCTTTACCCTGGCCCTTGGGCAACAAACCGTTGCCCAGCCATGATACAAGAATTGTGAAAGACCAATGAATCATTTTGCATTTTCTGATGGCAGAGAATACAGTACAGAGCTGTCACGAGCAAGAGTACCCTTTTAGCTACTCCACAGGCAAAGAAGCAAAAATAATTTGGTGTTAATCAGATAGGAGAGTTGTTGGAACTTCCTTGTACCTCCAGAAATCACAGGTGCACCTCTCTGTCAGAGTATCTATGGAAGGCAGCCTGGTGCGGTGAAAATATCACCAGATGGATTCCCATTCAAATCCTGACTCCAGTACTTACTGTGTATCCTTGAGCAAGTTACTTAACCTTCTGAGCCTCAGTTTCCTCATGTTAAAAGAAAAATAGTAATATCCACTCTACAGGACTATTAGGAAGAATACAGAGAAGGCATGCAAATATAGCTCAATGCATGGTAATTATCATCATTATAATCACATCATGTTACAACTGGAGGATTACATGGCTGTCTCCTTTCCTGGATAGTGGCCTCTGGAGGTTTCTTTACCCATCCTGGTAACCGCCAGTACCCAGAATAGCGCCAGCCACACAATGGTACCGAATTATGTTTGCAGAATAAAGAAATGAAAGATTAATCAAAGCACCTAACTCCAGCTTAACCTTAATTATAAAACACTAGGCCTCCATCCTGCTACATATTTGATTTTTCGAAGGGCCTGGTTTTCACTCCACAGAACATGATAGGAGGAACCCTCTACACAAATGTAGCCTTGGTTGGCAATCTCTTCATCGTGCAGTTCATTAGATAGTGTTGTGGTTTTCTGAAAAGATTCGAGGAAGCCCTAATCGTGAGATTTTAAAATATTCTAACTTGGCTTTTTAAAAGTATCATGATTAGTAGCATTTTTTTAAAGTCAATAATTATATGCCTGCAGAGGAAAATTAATCTTGGATCTATTAATGTACTCTCTCACCTGGGCAACTGAACTTTGTTTGAGCCAAGAGAAGAATACGATTGACTTTTAAGAATGAGGCAATTAAAATGATCATAATTATAAAATGATTAAGACTAAATTGACTGTGAAGCATTGGATATATGCTACTTGACACTCTGCTCTTCTCCAGGCTTGGGATTTTAGCAGGTCACCCCATGTCTTTCATACCCCATTCAATCACCAACCACTTGCCGAGTGCCCACTGTGTGCCAGCACAGAGCCTAGCCAGCATCCCCAAGCAAAACAGTGATTGACCCTCAAGCATTCCTGTCACATGTGGTCTTAATGCAGGCAGCTAGATTCAGAGGAAAAAACAGAGAGAGACTGAAGTTTTAAGGGGAAAAAGTTAATGAGTAGAAGGTCGATTATTTTAGATGAGGAAGTTCTATTAAATGAAGCAGAAAAGGAAGTTATTTGCAGCAAAAACCAAATCTAAAGTGTATTTTATGCAACCTGAAATACATGTTCTTGTTCGAAGTTCAAGCTGACCACAGGCTTAGCAAACTGTAGCTGCAATGGAGGGGGCCCAGAAAGCACAGAATTACTTTAGCGCTGAGACTTGCATATTAGTCTTTTTTTTGTTCTGTGCAACTCTGCAGTGAAAAAAGCAGACAGGCCAGATTTTGAAGTCCCATAATAGTGAGTAACTTTAATTAAAGTCTCCACAGGCTCACAACTTTGTGGTGCCTAGGGATTTTCCAATTCTGCATTATCAACCAATCCAAACAGAAAGAGAGCAAGTGAAAGAAATTGATTTAAAAACATGACCAAAAGTCAGTTTAATATAAACATCATAAATATAATATGAACAAAGCTGGCGGAGAGCCAGGTGACTTGGCAGAGATTCAGGTACAGCCAAGGTTGTGGGAGAGTGAGTGGAAATCTGGGTCCAATTTGCTTAAACAACACAGCTGAGCAGGGATGGATCACAAAAGCCTAAGTGTGAGGGCCTAAGGGAAAGTTCTGGAAAAAACAATTTAACAAAAAAAATCCAACAGACTTACTTGCTTTGCTCCCTAGATGCTAAGCAAGTGTTTTCTCCCCCACCCTCATCCCTGGTTTAGGGCCGCCCAGCGCTGCAGGTGCGGAGCTGACCAGGAGAGGAGACCCTGGCATTGCAGCTTCAGCCCTGTCACTAACTGTCTGTGTGGCCTCAGGAAAAGTAGCATCCTGGCCACCCGAGTCCTCTCCTCTGAGACACCATGGGGCTAGGCCAGATGGCCCTGAATGTTAATCACCTCCCGCTCTACAATGTCCTCATTCTAAGGGATACATAGAAAATTGTGCCAGAAAAATCTTTTCCCTGAAGAAGATTTTCTTGAGGCAAGGGGTCATTTAGGTATTATCAGTTGTCACAGCTTCTACTCCTGCCTCCGTGAGCCCCCTTGGCCCAGAAGATCCAGTTCACATTTCCTACAAGTGTCTATACCACTGATCCCAGACCAAAGGTAGTCTGAGTTTAGTACAGAGGATGGACGGACTGTGGTCTGTGCTCTAAACCTGCCCTGTATGTCATATTAGGACAGAGTCCCAATTGTAGAGGGAGGGGAAAGAGTCCCCTAAGCAAAAGCAAGAGGCTTCTACCTATGGCCATATCTGATGGAAGCCTTAAAGAAACCAGCTGTATGTATGGACAAGGATCCAGAAAGGCACAGTCTAAAAGGAAACAGGAGTGAGGATTAGAATTAATTAAAATAAAAAGGCTGTGTGATTTGATGAAAAGATACAGTTCCCACTCAGGCTGAGACGCTCAGGACCTGCAGGGAAAAGGTCCCCATGACCTCGATGTCTCCAAAGAACGGGGCCGAATGCTGTGCTGAGAGGCTGCCTTTAGTTCACCTGGAGGGAGGAACTGCAGGGCACAAGGATCTGGCACCGCTTTTGTTCACAGCAAGGTTTTCACTTCAATTATCATCACTACTAATAACATCTATTGGCCATGTATAAGTGCCGAATACACAGCTCTGAGCTTCCCAAGCATTGGTTCATCCCCACAGCAACCCCGCAAGGCAGGTACTATTATTCTCCCACTTTACAAATGAGAAGATTAAGGATCTTTTTGCTTCAGCTGAATAGCCAGGAAGTCTTTGGGATTCTAGAGCTACGTATGCTCTGCAAGCCTACGTTCTACGGCCACCAGTCATGGCCATGTTTACAGGTCGCCCACCTCTGTGCTGTACTTAAGCCCAAGGAGGATTCATTAGAGAGTGACATGTCATCCCTACCCTCCAGGAACTCACAGTCCCAAAGGGACAGCAGGACACACCCACAAGAACCACGATATGTGGGGGCCATTCCTTCAATCCTTAAGGAATCCCGGGACACACAACATAGCAGACGCTCAACATGCATTTCATGTTGAGAACAAAGGAAAAATTAAAGAGGAGAAAAGAGAGCGGGAAGGAGAGAGGGAGGGCAGGAGTATTCAGGGCATACACCCACCTAGTCAGATAAGTGAGCTAATTAGGCCTTATAATTCACAGGAAAGGGGATGCCACACATACCTTCCAGAGGTTTCCCCCAGGGCCCCCATAGCTCCTCTATCACCATAGAGGTTTTTTTTTCCTGTTACGGAATGTGAAGGGAATACATGCAACTTGTGGGTTTTGTTCAAGTCAACTCACTGTGTGTGCTCTTCCTCTGTCAGCCCCAGAAGAGGAGAGTACACAGAACTACTTGGGGTGGGGAGGAGACTTCAAACGCGGAAAAGTAAACCCAGATCTCCAAGAATCCCATCCTTCTCCCTTCATCATTGCAATCCCAAATCCCTTCCCCGCCGCACTCCCGCCTCCTTATGGGGCCTGGCTCAAGTGGTAAAAATGTGGCGCTTACCAGGAGAGGGAGGAGGAGGCGGCGTAGGCGGCCCTTGGTCTTTGGAGTCCTCACACTCCTTCAGCTTTTTCTTCAGCGCCTCAATTTCTCGGCGAATGGCAAGGACATTGTTTTTGTCTAGCAACTCGAGCTTCTCTACCAGGAGAGTCATATTCCTTATCTAAGGAAATAGAAATTCAGACTGGCTTTATATTATTGTGCAATTTCTTTCATAAACATTCCAGGGCTGCATTTGTCATTTAGTGAAACATTGCTGGGGAACACACCAGAGATTCTTCTGAATGGTTTCATTTGGAAGAATACATTTCATGGTTTAGCGTGAGCGCCTGTCAGATCTCAGGCAGATGTGTGTGACAAGAAGAAAATGGCAAAGATTTTAACAGCTTTAATAATCGAGCACAGCCTCATTCTAAGCATCCACAAATGTCCATTAAAGTCCATTTCTAATAACCTTCCCCTATAAACTCGTGTTTACTCATGTGGGATTATAATTAAGTTTCTAATGAATGGTGAGAGTCAGAGAAAACTTAAATTCTAAAATACGTAACCAGAATTCTCTATTATAGCCCATGTCATGACTGTGCTAGTAAATTCTTGTTGATATAAATTACCCAGCCATAACATTAATGTGATGGCCTTTATCCACAGATCTTAAAAGGCTTCACTAAAACACACTCACGGGAAATTTCCTAAAGGGGGTTACCAATATGTGGAGAGGGACTCCAAGAGGGATCAAGGATTCAAAAGGAGAAAGAGACCTTTTGCAGTCAGGTAAATTGTGGATTTCTAGTCCCATGAGGATATATTCAGAGCAGAGAAGACACCTGATCTAGCTTGGCCATGGACAGTTGTTCAAATTCATGTCATCTCATCACCTCCTTTCCAGAGAAATTCCAAGTCCATTTGGTTCTGGGACAGGATTCTGACCATTAGCAACACCTGTCCCTAAGTCAATATATCCCAAAGATACTTAACTCACTATTCAAAGACAGGCATTCATCCAAAACAGAACACAGGATATGCCACATGACCATGAGAGGGTACAGAATTAGAAGTCGGAAGAGAGAGATTCACATCCCAGTCCTAGCACTTGCTTATGGTCACTGAAGAGACTTGATTGGTAATATACTAAGAAGTGAGTTCACTCCTTACCTCCACTTCCAGCTGGTTAACAATTTCTGAGCTTCCAGCAAAACTCCCCTTCAGCTCAATGACCAATTTCTCCAACTCCTTCACTTCCAACTTGATCAGCTCAAAGTCCAGTTCAGTGTAAGAAATGGTATCCTTCTCCATGATCTCAATACGGACAGTTAGGTTTAAGAGTTTCTTTTCATACACACTGATTAATTGGACATATTCCTTCACCTGAAAGGGAATCAAAAAGCTTAAGTCAGTTCCCAGCGTGATGTCACACCGGTTTCCTCTAGCCCTTGAGGACTATTTGATTCCTGACAATCACTGTTTTTTGTAAAGAGATGGATCAAAAATATATTTAACTCGATTTTTAAAAATCTATCCAAATACAAGTTAAAAAGAACTTACTACAATTGGGGGGAAGTGGATTTGGCACTTACCTACGCTAAAAATAAATTTTCTTCAGAATCATCATGTGCAAGTATATTTTAATCTCCAGTTTAACTTTTGAAGACACTAGTTCCCCAAACTAAACTGGTTTGAATCAGGGTCTCTTGCTGTCCCTCCTCCCTCAATGCACATACTCTACATCAGGGTTTCTCAACCTCAGCGGTACTGGCATTTTGGGCTGAATTATTATTCTTGTGGGGCTGTGCTGTGGATTGTAGGATATTAACCAGCATCCCTGGCCTCTAGATGAACATCCCAACCCAACTGTTACAACCCAAAATGTCTCTGGACATTGCTAAATGTTTCCTGGGGACAGAATCGCCACCGCCGCCGCCACTCTCCCTCCGTTTAGAACCACTGCTCTAAATCTAAGCATTTTCTAGAAGAGGGAGAAATGCACTAATTAGAATTCCTTCTTCGATCACCATGTGCAATGGGTTTGAGCCCCTCTACCTTTTACGAGTGGCATAAAGACCCAACCTACTACACAATATGTGAGAGTATGTGCCCTGTGAAGTGTACATTTCATTAAGTGTGCCCACATTTATTCCAAGAACTGATTATTGCAATCAGACCTTTAAATTACACATTTGTTGCATATATTTGAATGTCTGATCATTAAGTTAAAATACTTCCAAAAATCCCCTTGGTGGTTTAGTGTATAATTGGAATCTCCAAATGGATATTTTAATAAACACAGTTGGTGGGGGTTTTTTTTGTATCTGATCTCTAAAGGAAATGTCATGGCTTTTTTAAGGACCTCCTCGTTAAAAGTTTCTGGTTTTACATTCTTTTTAAAAATTTGAACATAAGTGATACTTTGCCCCAAACTACATTAATGTCAAGTAGCTGATCCACAGTGCCTGGATGAATTCAGAGCCAGATGTTGGCCTCTAATCCTTCTAATACCAAAGGCAGCCCTAACTTCTGTCGTTTTAGCCCTTCTACTTAACCCCACAGTGCAAATTAGAGTAGACTCATAGGCCACAGACCTAAAGGGCTAGGGCTCCAGGCAGAGAGGATGTTAATGAAAGTTGAAAATACAGCCCTTGGCACTGCTCGTGTATCTCCTCGGGCAACTGATGCTCACTGCCATCAAATGTACCATCACTTGGAGGCTGATGGGGCTGATGACATTTTGGTGGATAGGAGGGTTAAAATAAATATGCAGTCGCCCCTCAGTATCCAAGGGGGACTGGTTCCAGGAACACCCCTCCCCCACCATGGATACCAAAATCCAGACGCTCAAGTCCCTTATGTAAAATGGCGTAGTCCTTGTGTATAATCTACGCATACCCTCCCGTACACATTAGATCATTTCTAGATCACTTATGATGCCTAATACAATGTAAATTCTGTGCAAATAGTTGTTAGATGGTATTTTTAATTAATATTTTTATCATTGTTTTATTTTTATTGAGTTTTTTTTTCTGAGCATTTTCAGTGTGGGGTTGATTGAATCCACAGATGCAGAACCGAAGGAGATGGAAGACCAACTATATATAAAACCTAACAAGTCCCCCACAAGAGTACACATAGCTATAAGGTGGCCAGGTTTCAATTTCTAAAAAATCAGGCATAAAACTTTGCCTATGATAAAAATAAATAAATAAAGTGCCAATCCATTGCAGAAATGGAAGTCTGAGAAATGAATATGCTTGTTGGCATTTGGCTTTGCCAGCTCTTGGAACAAATGAAACACCCTCAGCTTTCCTGGAACATTTTTGGTGGCACATCGCAGCTGTTGTTCTACAAAAATGAGTGATTCAACTGTCATCCCTGCTAAATAAAATGTGGCTCTCCCAGATTCTCACAGAAAACCAAAGCATAATCTGGAGTTTGCAACCTATGAGCATGTGTGGTGTGCCTGCCCTAGTTCAGCCGCGAAATGAAGAGTCCCTAAAGATCTGTTGGGGAAAAATTGTTGGGGTTCTTTCAGCTGACATTTCAAGTAAGCTCAGTGGTGATATTCAAGAAAACTGGAATCATCCATGAGTTACAGAATGTAGGAAAGAATTTGAGGATGGGCCAGAAAGACTTCACAGTGTGAGCTTTACTAGTTCAAGCAAATTATTAGTATAAACCTTTCCCATGCGTGGATCTGTATCATTGAGTTGGTGTGACAGTTCTGAGAACATGCCAGCTCTTCCTGGGAGGTGTGGTCTCAGTAGAGGCAGCCCTGCTTGCCCAGGGTCATGTCTAGCACTTAGCGCATTCCTCTTCTTCTAGAAAATGCAGTCACTCACCACAAAACGACCTTTTTTTTCTTGAGACAGAGTCTTGCTCTGTCGCCCAGGCTACAGTGCCATGGCATCAGCCTAGCTCACGGCAATCTCAAACTCCTGGGCTCAAGAGATCCTTCTGCCTCAGCCTCCCCAGTAGCTAGGATGACAGGGGCTCGCCACCACGCCAGGCTAATTGTTTCTAATTTTAGTGGGGATGGGGTCTTGCTCTTGCTCAGGCTGGTCTTAAACTCCTGAGCTCAAGCGATCCTCCCACCTCAGCCTCCCAGAGTGCTAGGATTACAGGTGTCAGCCACCGCTCCCGGCCACAAAATGACATTTTAATCAATGACAGACCACATATGCTACAATGGTCCCACAAGATTATAATACCATATTTTTACTGTACCTTTCTTTAGATATATAGAGATACACAAATACTTACCACTGTGTAACAATTGCCTGTACTATTCAGTACAGTCACATGCTGTACAGGTTTGTATCCTGGGAGCAATAGGCTATACCACAGAGCCTAGATGTGTGGTACCCATCTAGCTGTATGTAAGTACACTATGAACTATGATGCTCACAGTGACAAAATCGGCTAACAATGCATTTCTCAGAATGCCCCCTCCTTTGGTCTTTAAGTGATGCAGGACTGTATTTAGATCTAGAGCAGTAGTTCTAAATGGAGGGTGGGAGTGGGGTGGTGATTTTATCCCCAGGGAATATTCAGCAATGTCTAGAGATATTTTGTTTGTCACATTTTGGGGGTGGGTGGGTGCTACCTGCTCATAGAGGCCAGGAACACTGCTAAACATTCTAGCAAGAATATGGGTCTAGCCCTGAGGGACACATACCTACATCACATCTTTACCTTGAAGCTCCTCATAGCTACAAGTTTGAGAGTTAGAAGGTTCATCTATGTTTGCTTTTAAACCACCAGTCTAACATTCAGAGCTTCCATTTTATTTTGCGTGTATGCACTTACTATGTTATTGTAGAATAAAGTTTGTTTGGGGGTTTGTTTTGCAATGGTTGTTATTGTTTCTTATAATAAATGCCATCTTGTAATAAAAAAGAATGTAGTGAAACTGGCTATTAAGCTAAAGAATTAGTCTGGTTCATGTTTCTGCCAGTCCCTCAAAACCTGTGATCACAACTATGGCCAGGTTATTTGAAATAAGTAAATTTACTTTGCAACATATTATTATTTTCAATATGTCTTTTAAAATAAATAAACATATAAAGTACTTTGGAGCTGGACCACCTGGGCTCAAATCTGACTTTAGTACTTAGTAGGCCAATCACTTAATTTCTCTAAGCCTTAGTTTCCTGTAAACTAGGGGTAATGATATTGGGCTTATAAGATTATGGTAAAGATTAGAGATAATGTGCATAGCAAATGGAGACCCTATAAATTACAGAAACTAATAAACACCAATTTCAGTGTTTTTCAATCTGACCTTTTAATTTACCATATTTCACTGCACAAAACATTGCTCAATCAATGTCGTTTATTTATGGGTTGCTTTAATGTCTCCCAGGCTACCTCAATCTTCTCATGCATGAAGATCTATTAGCAAAAGCATCGTATTGAATAACTTGCCCCAAAGACCAAAAGCCTCCAGAGAAAGAGAAAATCCTCAGCTGCCTTTTGTGCCATCCCCTTCCTAAGTGTAGTCACAAGAGGATGTATCATAAACAACAGAAAAGTATAAAATACTTTCACTATCTTATGCAGAGGCAACTCCCTGTCTTCTGTGTGTACTGGTATATAATGAATCAATGTAAGGCAATCAAAAAACCTTTGCTACTGGCCTGCCCTAAATAGGCATTCTCCCAGGCCCCCAGATAAATGATGATTTCCAAGGCAACCCAGGAACAGCTATAATAATTCACCTGGAAATTCAAAAGCCTTCAGCTGAAGAGATAACTTTGGATTTGAAGGCATTACTGACCTACTGCATCTCTTCTTGAGTCTGCCCGGGAAGATGATAACAGCATAACCAAAAGGAAACAGACCTGAATTGATGCCTAAGACCAAAATTCCCAGTCTGGCTTAACCAGCCAAGAGAGGAATGATCTTGAGCAAAACCCTTTACTTTCATGAACCTCAGTTTTTCCATGCCTAGAATGGGAGGGGGACTACCTGACCTATCTGCCTTAAAGGGATGCTTGAGAGGAGAATGGAACTGGCAGCATTTGGAAAAGCACAAACAAAAGCTGCTACTGTTGTTGTTGTTATTATCACCTGTTACACCAGATTGATTACATAAATCCCAGCTTGCAAGTCCATTTTTTCTTAGGCGTCAATCACAAATTTTTTTGGGACCAGCTACTGACACTTTCAGAACTAAAACTTTTCCCACCTACTCTGCACTTCTTCCCTGCCAATTATTAACAAAGCAGATGCTACCTGCCCCCTTGCAGGATCAGAATTAAATGTCCCATAGTCACAAACCTGGCAAGCCACATACTCTCCCTGGAGCAGCATGAGGTTTCAAACTGCCCTTCACACTGCTGCTGGCAAAGGCGACACGCAAATCAGTAGCTTCCTCTATTTCAAAGCAAATGACTCTAACTGAAAAGATCTTTACCTAGGATTTTCCTCTACTTGTTATGTTTTTATGCATAACTTCTTATCTGTACTTGATTATGCTGGAATAAGGCTATGAATATTAATGGTTAGAATTTATAATTTAGCGCTGTGCCTTTTCTGCTGATTAATTCAAGGACGTTTTATTTCTTAAGAAGCCAGGTTCCCGGAGTAGTCAAACACATTTTCCTGGGCACTCATTCAAACTTAGAATATTTATCTACCAATTCAGGTTGAAAGTAGGGTCTCAGCCTCACTATAATTTTTGTCTTAAAGGATAACTATGTTGAATGTTGAGGTGGCTTAGCTAAAATTTCTCAGGAAAATTTATTTTGAATCTTGTAGCAAAGCCAGAGCTCCTTGTAAATTAATGGAGTTGTACTAAATAATGCATAATGTGATTAGAGCCTAGGTTGGACTTCACCTGTGCGGAAAATAGGAGGCTTTTCTAATTGATTTTTAACTTAGCTAAAAAGGTGGAAGAGGTCAAAACTGGAATGCCGAGTCACATCCTTGCCCCGGCCAGCTCAGAGAAGGACAAACCTTTTAGGATCTCTCCCTCTGGCTGGAGAAAAGCGGTAATCAGAGGGTTCCAGCCAGAGTTTTTACCAAGGCTGAGAAACCTATTAGTCTTGATTCAAAGTCCCAGGGAAGCCTTCGATTTTGGTCTAATGTGGGACACATTTAATGCAATGTTCCTGCTGAGACAATAGAGGATAATCACCAAGAAGGAGGGGGAGAGAGGGAAGGAAGGTAAGACGAAGAAGGTTGGGGGGCGTGGGAGGAGAGGAAGAGGAAAAAAAGAAGGAGAAAGCATCATCTAAAAGTAAGAGAAGACCAAAAAGAGTACAAGATAAAAGAATTAAGAAGGAAAGGGAAAGGGAGCTTAGAAGGGGTGGACAAGGGGTGGAAAAATAAGGTTCATAGAGATAAAGGAGTCTGTTCCCCTTGAAGCCACAGGAGTAAGAAATGGAAGGAATCAGGAATGGAACAGGAGTAGAAGAAAAGGTGAAGAAGAAGAGAGACAGGCTAGAACTAAAGAGGATGGAAGAGAGGAAAGAAAAGAAAGCAAAGCTGGAGGTAGATCTAGATCAAAAGGAAGAAAAAAACAACAAAACAAAATGAAAACCGCAAGCTGGGCTTTGCAGGGCGAGCTCGCTCGAGGCCTCTTCCCAACTGCATGAGTCCCACAATACTCCAGTGAGTTTTTATCCCTGGCATGAGTAATCTTGACCCCATTTTCTTCCTGTGTTCTCGTTTTCCCTGCTATAAAGAACTCTGTAGGTGTACTATAAAATAAATGCTAAAACCTCCATAGGATACAAATGTGCTGTCTTTGATACTGTGAAGAATGGTTGCTCATAAAACCCTAAGTTAAAAAAACCTTTGTTTTGTTTGTTTGTTCTTATCAAGATATTGCTAGAAAAGAAAATGCTTACTATAGAAAGCTCTTTCTCAAGCTTCTGGGAAAGAACGTAAGCTGTGAATTCCAAGCGTTCCACTCTGTCCACGGGAAAGGTGGTGTCTGGCAGGGAAACGGAGCACTGGCAGGTGCCATGGTCATCCACGGAGCCGGTGAAATTGGAAAGTGACTGTAAATAATAATAAGTTGAACGTCAGTAATAGGCAGGAGATGGAGCTTTTTGGCAACTGGAAAGACAGAAATTGGTCTTTCAAAAGAATACTTAAAGGCAAGAAAATGGAGTCCAATACACAAATGAATAGAATCACAGAAACAAGCTAAAACCGCGGTGTTTTCACAGGTGGTGCCCACAAGTAGCATTTACCCACCTTTCCACCTGCTGGACTAAACTACCCTGTCGGCAGCCTTTACCGAAAGGGAGATTCTCCGTTCTTGAGGAATCCTAAAGGAAATTATTACTCTGTCTATGCAAGGGAAGGGAAATGAAGAAGCAATGAGAGTTCTAAGTTTGAATTTCAATTCTAGCCCTCAGTAGCTGTGGAAACCCCTTTAAGTCTTTCCGGCGTCTGTAAAACAGAGATAACCTGCTTCGCGGGGCTGTCCTCAGTAATGGGAGCCAAGTCCCTGGCACAGGGCAGGTGATCAGTAGGTGCCACTTTCTCTTTTCTTCTGTTACTCATTTTCCTTTCCTTACCTTCACCCCAAGCCCAATCCTCTTCCTCCCAATCAGAATGAGAGAACCGTCAAGGATGTGGCTACGGTGAAAATGTACAGTGAAAATTCATATCCTCTCTTCACCTGGGAAATTGTATAATTAACATCCTTCGAAATGCAAACAAACCAGCCATTTGTTAAAAACTGAACAGTGTGTATGTTTGAATGTTTCGTGCAAAATTTTTTAAATAAAATTTTCCGGCTTACCACTTGCAGAAAAGTCATTTTAAAATATTTGATGTTTCTTTAAGATATTCAGGCTCACACTTTGGTGCTGCTGCATATTTTTAAATGACAGCCTGGAAAGATCCTATTTTTCTTTTGTCCCCTTTGAACTTCCCCAAGGGGATCCTGGCATGATTAACATTTTTTTATTACTACTATTGCCTTTCAGAGTGACTCTTGGCAGCTGACTGGCTGTGCCTTTTAATGATCTCATCTGAAGACCAACCCAAAGCTCACCTGTGGAACATCAGCCCGAAGGGACTTTTTATGAAGCTACTACAAAGAGGGCAATGGTTTTCAGAATTTGAAGAGACTCGAGCCATGCCTCTCGAAGTTCAGGTCAGTTGACTGCAGCTGAGGTTGTGTGTTCTGTGCATTTAATGTCTACCAAGCTGCATGACTCCTGAACTCGCTGAGCCTAGACACTTCTATAATCAAGACCCATTTTATTAGCGATCTCTCAGCCAATCTAGGCTTTCACAACTAAGTTGTTTTTTTAACCTAAGCTTCTTTAAGATGAGCAGAAAGAAAAATATATATGTGTGTATCCATAAGTCTCTATATGTATACAGTCAAAATTCCTGACATTGGTCTCAATTTTCTTTTCCAATCACATCCCCACACCTGCAGGAATCAGGGAGTAGAGAAGATAGACAAGCAGGTTTATGCTGAACATGGGGTAGGGGATGCAGGGTTGGATAGGGGAAGGGTCTTTGCCAGGGATGAATAAAGACTGGACAAGATATACCAGTAGCCTGTCGGAGAGGCCAGCTTCACTTGAAACCAGCTTTATTTATTTCCCTAAAGATAGAAAGCCCAAGCATGCCAAGGCTTTTACAGGAAGGACCAACTTATCATGGACTTTTGAAGAAATAGCTTAGTATAATAACTGTCTAGAAAAAAAATCTTGCATTGCATTTTTGACAAGAGGAGGTTAATTAGGTGCACAAGACAGGGTTGGACCATCCTCAGAGTTCTCTAAAAAGCTCTGCCAACTCAAGAAAGAGTGGATAACATCAAGCAGCCTCTAGACAGTCAACTAGGAACCACCTGTCTAACAACTTTTAGTCTTGAAGTTCACCTGAAAGACAAACATAATTATGAGCCCTACTGACAGCCATTCCATCCGTTTCTATTGAACATTCTGTGTCAACGCCATGGACTCCCCGCTTCCATCCTGCTTATCATCAGCCCAGCATGCTCAGCTGACATCAAAATGGTCCATAAGTTTGATCAGTGTCTCCCATTAGAGATATTTCTGCTCCTCGCATTCAAAGGCAATGAAGCTAATGGTGATGAGTCTCTTTCTGCGGTGAATGCTCTAACTCCACATGAATATAACATGGGGGATGGGAGGCAGACGAATGTATGCCCCCCCGGCCTTTGGAAGGATATGTGATCCCACTTGTGGAGGGCAAATAGGACCCTGCAGGTCCCATGAGATACCCTATATGGGCAGGTTCTCATGCAGCATGTGTTCAATTAACATTCGCTGATGTCTATAGTATGCCAGGCTCCGGCATTAGGGAGATGGATTAAGACCCACTTGCTGCCCAGGAGCCAGGCCCACCACCATTAGGAAGGCCCTAGTGGTTTTTTCCACCAGCCCAGTAGCCTGATGACAAAAGCACGTGATTCACTGTGGTTTCAACTATGCCAGTTGCCATGTGGAGAGGAGCTTTGAGCCTTTTCCTCATCTGGGAATGGAGGACCCTATAGCAGCCCCTCCTTTGGAGAGTGATATCTGAGGCCTGGAGCATACTCTGAGCACTTACAGCAGAAGGTGCTGCTCACATTTGCGATTTAAGGTTACAATCGGCTCTAATTAGCAGCCAAGTCTAAGTGCCGGCAAAGATTCAAGGCATAAAATAATTGTATTCCACATTTTCAAAGTACAGAAAATGATACGTTTGGAACTTGCTCAATGACAGTTATAAAAGGGTTTTTCCACCACTTTCCAAAGAGCTCATCAAGCTGACAACCAGGCCCAGAAAATTAGGTTTATAGTGGAATTGACGCCTAGTCCGCTATTAAAAAAAAAAAAAAGGTTGGAGTTGTGATAACTGACTCACCAGAGGGAGATAAGTAAACTAGGAAGGAAATTAAAATCTAAGTACAATTTAACTACCATTTCTTATCTACTTTTAAATGTTTGTCTCTTTACCAGACAATAGGCATTTTAGATTTCTCTATTTCTTGACCGTTATTTTAATTTCTATTATTTCAGCTGACGATCTTAACCAAATGCTGGTTTCTGACTGTGATAAATCTTCATAATAAATTATTATTGTTAACCTCACTCCAAAAAATAAAAATGCTAACCAATTCTGATCATCCCCAGAAATCATTTAGTATCACAGAATAAAATTATGCCTCTGATTTCTGGCTACAAAGAATCCTTGTGCATATCCATAATTCCCAAAACTTTCTCCTCTTAAAAATAAGCAATTTTCATCTATACTCCCTGGAGATAAAGAAATCTGCATATAGAGAGATGGTGATGAGAATGGACAGACTAATTTTGAGCGATATAACTTGCTAGCTTAGTGACTTTAACCCAATGAGTTTCTCTTGCTACGCCTCAGTTTTCACATCTCTAAAATGGGATCATTAATTTTACCTATGTCTTAGGGTTAAATAAGATAATATATATTCTGTACTTAATCTAGTCCTGGCATTTATTAGACACGCAGTAAATATCATTGTTGCTATTTCTATCTAGGTCCTGTCCAAAACATTAAATCACCAAATTTTTATGGTGTATATATTCCTGACGGTGAAAATGAAAACAAACCAAAGCCTTTTCCTCCTCTTTTCCCATTCACCTTTCCATTCAGACATGCTCAGGTAAGCAGCTACCTGACCTGTGAGTAAAGATCCTAGAAGTACAGGATTAAGACATTAAGACTTCCCCACCCCAAGTCATACCTTAGCAAGGATAGACCAGGAGGTTTTGCAGAGTGGACCTCCTGCAGAAAGGCCCAGAGGTGAAGTGCATAACTGCTTCTTGCCCCCCAACCTCTCACCCCTTCCAAGCCCATTCCCATTGCTTTAAAGGAGACCAGAAGAGGATATCCCCCAAGGACTGGGCTCATTATGCTTTCTATGTACTTAGCCTAGCTGGACCAGTCCCTTTGTAATGCATGACTTTCTGGTTTTGTTTGTTTGTTGCTGCTCTTGTTTAGAGCTGAAAATGGCCCTAACGATTCCCTATAAAGAAGATTGAAAAGAGTTAACACTCCCCTGGGGAAATGTTCACTTTCCTAAAGACCAGTAAGTCCTCCCCTTATTTCTGACACCCATCTCCTTTACAAAGTAGGCCAAGAGAAACTGTCAGGGCTCCAACTAGAGCATTGCAGCTCTCTCTCACTCCCTTGAGGGCCGCTATTCACCATCCGCAGGGTCCCTGCTGGGTGGCAAATCAATTGGACGAACTTTCCTGGAGCTGCTAGTAGTAGCAGGGCCCCTTTCCCAAGAGTTCCTATTCCGGGCTGCAGATTAGAATCACCTGGGAAGAGGTTGTTAAAAATATCTGATTTTTACATAAAGAAATGATAAATGCATGAGGTGATGGATACCCTGGTTACCCTGATTTGATTATTGGTACACACTGTATGCCTGTATCAAAACATCACATGTACCCCATAAATATATACAACTATTATATACCCATAATAATTTAAAATTAAAAAAAAATTTAAATCTGATTTTTAAACATCTGTGCAGGATGTTTTTTGAAAAAGTACAGAACCCAAGAGTGTGTACTTTTAGAGTACCCCTCACCGCCTATTCTAACATGCAGCCAGGTTTGAGAACCTCTTTAAAGCATAGATTCTTTCTCAAAAGTCCCCCGGCTGGAGAAATGAGAGGTTGTCTCTCTTGCACACAATTTAATTATTTCACCTAGGTTTTAATTCATTTCCAGGACACCTAGAGTTAACAAAAGGAGTCGTAAATTTTATAGAGTGCCCAGGTCTAGCCATCCATGAAATTGTATTCAGGTCCCCAAAAAGCGAGAGGAAGGGAATGAATACAGCTCACTCAGACTCTGGGGTCTCCTCACCTGGGATAGGGGAGCTTTGTCGGCCAAGAAGGTGGGGCTGGAGCTGGAGTCAAAGCCCAGGAAGGAACTGGAACCAGGGGTCGGGGCCAGGAATTCCAAATCCCCTGAATCCCCTGCAGCCTGGCCCACGAAAAGCAGAAGGGCTAGAAGAAAGGGGTGGCCCGGCCTCATCTTGTCCTCTGGGCAGGAGCCGCTGGCTCTGCACGGAGCCCAGGGGCTTCTTATAGTGCCTAGCGGGGATTTCCCCATGGCCAGTGTGTGGGGAAAGAGGAAGTGGCCAGGGAAGGTGTGACCACCCAGGAGGGTCAGGGCACCCAGGAACCTGAGTCACTGCCCACGCCTCGTTCCTGAGCCCCGCTCTGTGAGCTGCCCCTGGATCCAGATATCTCCTGCCAAATATTAACTCAAACGTGCTTTTTGAAGCCCAATGACTGGTTTCCAACTTGGTACTTCCTTGAAAGAGGAGGGATCAGAGCAGTCCTCGTGAATGAGACAGAGTTTGGAGGCACCATCGGGGAAAAACAACCTTCCGTCCTTTGCCTAGAATCTGCCCGTAGTTGTTCTCCCCCACTTTGCTGAATGCTACTTTCCAGAGAAAGTTAGGAAACTCGCCTTAGAGACTGTGAGTGTCCCCTGGGGGTGTCTGCAGCTTCCCTCTTCAGTTTCTACTGTCTCTGACCTGTGCCTTGCAGTGTCTGCTTCTAGACCAAGTTCTCTCAACAACCTGTGAAGGAGAGACCTGCAAAAGCAGACAGTACTGTGTGTCATCGAGCGCTCGCCACTGTCTGCTTGCCGGAGGGTTGAGAAAGAACGCAGACAAACAAGGGGCCTCAGATGACCCAGCGCCGGCTCTCCCAGGCCAGGGTGCCGCTGTAGACCCAGTCAAGGAGGCCCCCAGGAGCAGTTTCTCTCTCCAGCAGACTCTGTCTGCCCTCCCTTGCCCCGGATTCTCATGTGAGCAGGCCAGGCATTCATGATCTCAGGGTTTATTCTTCACGAAACTAAAAAATAGGACGCGTGCTCCCCTGCCCAGCTCCCCTGACCCTGGGCCTCAGGATCCATTCTCCCCTCTCCAACAGTTCACACACCTTTGTGACCTCCACTTTCCTCCACATGGAGTGGAAAAGGTGTTGGCCCGAACAGTAAAACCCAGCTCTGTCACACGAGTCGGTGGCCTTGCACATGTCACCGAGCCCAGCTAGGGTTGTAACAATTCTTAAATTGTTAGAAGTAAATGAAATATTATATGGGAATTTGCTTAGAAGCTTTGAAGTGCTATACAAATGTCAGCTTCTTCGTTTTTTGTTGAAATTCCTAAAGCCTGGATCAGTTTGTAAGATTGTTGGGTTCAAAACAGGGAAAGAAGGCGCATGTCCCCCACTCCATCCCCACCCCACCCCAGGAGCGCCACACAAACTCTCAGAATAAACACGGTGCTAATGCGAGAAACAGAGTCTTAAACCTTTGGTACACTATTCAGGTCTGTTCAGATACTTGTGGGGACGCAGGGCAGGGGTAGCAAAAATACAAATGGAGGAATAGACAGTGAAGAAAAGGAGAACAGATGGAAGGGAAGGCAAGCAAGTCTGTGTCTTTTCGGTGCAACCAAGGCACACTAGGGCTGCCTCCTTGGTCCAGTGCCCTGAACTGCCACTGACTGGGAGGGCTGAGTGGACACCCCACCTAGACCCGCCTCCCCAACTTTAGGGTCCACACTGCCTGAGCCACCCAGGCTGTCATTGCTGCCTTCCCCACCCTCCGCACTGAAACCACCCAT
>RJWJ010017675.1:0-32633 GCA_004363605.1 Indri indri | reverse complement strand
ACTAGTTTGCAGTCCCACCAGCAGTGTATGAGTGTTCCTATCTCTCCGCATCCACGCCAACATTTATTGTTTTGGGACTTTTTGATAAAGGCCAGTCTCACTGGAGATAAGTGATATCTCATTGTGGTTTTGATTTGCATTTCCCTGATGATTAGAGATGTTGAGCATTTTTTCATATGTTTTTGGGCCATTATTCTGTTAGAACTTCCTTGTTTTTAAGTGATTTTTTTTCTGACACTTCTTTTAGCATACTGCACTTCATAAGTTTACTATGTGCTTCATAAAGGTACATTCATCACTTAATGATAGGGACTTGTTCTTAGGCAATTTTGTTGTGCGAACATCATAGAGCGTGCTTACACAAACTAGATGGTGTAGCCTACTACACACCTAGGCTATATGGTACAGTCTATTGCTCTTAGGCTACAAAACCAGAACAGCATGTTATTGTATTGAATACTATGGGCAATTGGAACACAGTGGTAAGTATTTGCATATCTAAACATAGAAAAGGTATAGTAAAGATATTGTATTATAATCTTATGGGACCACTGTTGTATATGTGTTTCATCATGGATCAAAATATCATTATACAGTGCATGACTGTACTTTTTTTTCTCTTAAATTTATATTTCAAACTTCAAGGTGTTATTCCAGTATTCTAATAATTGGTTAACAGATTCTGTGTACCTTAGAAACCTTGATGATAAATTTCTCGGTTATTATGTTTCCAACTGAAGATCTAAGTTTTAGTCTGCTGTCATGGGACACCTCCTCTACTGTTTGATAATTTTGATTTAATTTTTAGTTCTCTGGGCTATCCCTAAATTCTTTCCTTTTAGCCAAATGGTATATTCTATTCTTTTTGATGAAAGAACTATCTTTTATAAGTGTTGATAAACTTCCCAATATGGTGCCATGCCCAGAGTGGGAGCTAACATAAATTAGTTATGGTGAACAGATTGTTCCTATTCACTGTACTGTTCAGACTATACTGTTAATGGAAGAGATACTTGTATATGGAAGAAGGAAAGACCTGTGCCTAAACAGGCCCAGATTCATGCTGTAGCCAAATTCCGTTACCTGGTACATTTTAAAAACCACATTCTCCTCCAATGCTTTCTCCCCTTGCATGTTATTTTTCTTTGAGAGAAGGATCTGCGCTATTTTTCTTTGTCTTCCATTCCCTAGTTCTTGATGTCTCCAATTTGGTTTTCCTTCACTTTGGAAATTATGCAGAGAATTTAGACTCAACACTGGCAAGTTTAAAGATGGTATTGTGGGTCTGGATGCCACAAAATAGCAAGTTCATGAGTCAAGTAGCAAGTTCATGAGTCAAGGATTCTCCTTTTAGTACTTTGTAAAGCAAACAGTAGATTCCTCATTCATTGAGGCAAATGAAGAAAATATTTTTGATTAGTAATAAATCATATATTTTGTAGCATTTTCTAAATTTCAGAGCATTGTATAAATTCTAGTTGCTACTCATATACACATATAAATTCTAGTTGCTACTCTTAGGTTCCTCAATGAGGACAATAAGGTAGGCATTATTATACTATTATAAATAAAGAACCTAAAACTTCAAAGGGTAGAGTGACTTGTTCAAGGTTGTATGGCAGAGCTAGGGCTTAACCCGTCTTCTGGTTCCAAGTGTGGTGATTGCTCTTCATGAAGGACTTTATTTACAGAAGGGGAAAGTCCTACCTTGTGCAAGTTTAAGAGAGCACCAGAGGCCTGTGCCACCAGCCAACAGTCTGTGTCTTTATCCCTTATTTACAAGTGGATAAAAATGAGCGCTTTATTGCAAATGCAATGGGACTGAAGGAAATGCTACTTTGGGGAAAATAAAAGGCAGCTGAAACAGACTGTTTGGATTTTTTCCATGTGAACACCCTGCAGCCAAGTGTAAAGTCACTAGTACAACTGCCTCACAACTTTGCCAGCGGGTCTTCCGGAAAAAATCCTGGCAAGATACAAGCATACACGTAGCTGTTATAAAAGGGAATGAAGGAAAGGAAGTGAGCTATGTAAATCATCTGGGCAGGAATTTGTAATCAGTTTTTTTATTAAATTTTTTTTTAAGTACAAGTAATTGGTGAAATAAGAATTCATTAAGGAAAGAGAGACAGATTTTTAGCTCATTGTTTCTGGAATCATACAAGTCATGATCCCTTCAGGGCACATTGTGGCCCTAAAATGAATGTCACGCATGTTAGGAGTTTTGCAATGTGACATTCTTTCTTATTTCTCTTTACCTTGTTTACTTATTGCTATGTTTTATTTATGGGGAGGGTGAAAAACAAATATCAAAAGCCAGAGGAAATTAAGAATCTTCATACTTCCTTGTTAGTGCTTTGGTTTGCTCTCAGCCAGGCACATACAAGAAGGAAAGGAATGGCCTGGATCGAAGTCCTTAGAAAGTGCTAGCAGGCACCATGGGGCCTGGGGGTGTGCATTTTGTTTTCCCTCTTTGTTTCAAGCTTTGGTTCAAGCTCTTATGGAAATGGGAAAGGGAATTACATTCACCCAACACCAATCACTATCTTTTTTTTTTTTTTTTGGAGACAGTCTCACTCTGTTGCCCTGGCTAGAGTGAGTGCTGTGGCGTCAGCCTAGCTCACAGCAACCTCAAACTCCTGGGCTCAAGTGATCCTCCTGCCTCAGCCTCCCGAGTAGCTGAGACTACAGGCACGAGCCACGGTGCCCGGCTGATTTTTTTTTTTTTCTGTATATTTTTAGTTGTCCAGATAATTTCTTTCTATTTTTTTTAGTAGAGACGTGGTCTCGCTCTTACTCAGGCTGGTCTCAAACTCCTGATCTCAAACAATCAGCCCACCTCGGCCTCCCAGAGTGCTAGGATTATAGGTGTTATCCACTGTGCCCGGCCCCAATCACTATCTTATGCACTTTTCACATCAGTGCTGCTAGGTAAGTGTGGTGACCATCTCCTCTTTACAGAGATTGTAGAGATTACCAAGAAGCAACGGTACAGAAGCCAAGATTTTAATCTAGGTCTAAAGTGTATGTGATGCTCTCAGAATACTTTTCTATAGCAATGAAAGTTTTTTTTTGAGACAGGGTCTCTCTCTGTCACCCAGGCTAGAGTGCAGTGACATCATCATAGCTCACTGCAACCTCAAACTCCTGGGCTCAAGCCATCCTCCTGTCTCAGCCTCCTGAGTAGCTGGGACGACAGGTGCTCGCCATGACGCCCGGCTAATTTTTCTGTTTTTTTGCAGAGGGGTCTCGCTCAGGCTGATCTGGTCAAGTCATCTCCCAAAGTGCTAGGATCACAGGTGTGAGCTACCATGCCTGTCCAGCAATGGAAGTTTATAAAGTATTTTTGCCTAAAGTTTACTTAGCTGTTTTATTATTTTTAAATATTATTGCTTAAAGCTTTTTATTATGGAAGTTTTTAACATATGCAGAAGCAGAGTGAATTGTGTAGTGAACACCTTCATACTCATTGTTCAGTTATATCAATTATCAACTCATAGCTAATTTTGTTTTACCTACATCCCTTTACTCTCCCCCCATTATTTTGAAATATTTCTTAAACATTGTATAATTTCATCTGTAGATATTTTAGTATTTATGTCTAAAATATAAGGTCTAAAACATAACCACAATGTCATTAGCACACCTGGTAATTTAAAAACTTTTAAAAAATAATCAGATATCCGGACACTTTTTAAAATACCCCAATTGTCTTGTTATTATTTTTTATTGTTTAATTGTTTAAATCAAAATCCAAAAAAAATCTTATGTTTGAGTTAGTTGATTTGTCTCTTAAGCCTTTCAATTTTTAAGGTTTTTAAAAAAATTTTTTTATGCTTTACCCCTTGCAATTTATTTGTCAAAAAAACTGGGCCGGGCGCACTCATGCCTATAATCCTAGCACTTTGGGAGGCCAAGACTGGAGGATGGTTTGAGGCCAGAGGATTACTTGAGGTCAGGAGTTTGAGACCGGCCTGAGCAAGAGTGAGACCCCGTCTCCACTGAAAATAGAAAAAATTAGACAGGAGTAGTGGTGTGCACCTGTAGTCCCTGCTACTTGGGAGGCTGAGACAGGAGGATCGCTTGAGACCAGGAGTTTGAGGTTGCAGTAAGATATGATGATGCCACTGCACTCTAGTCCAGGCAACAGAGTGAGACCCTGTATCAAAACAAAACAAAACCCACACTGGAATTCATATGAGCAAGAAATGCTTATTGTAGTAGCCCTTGAGCTTTGTGGCATTTATCGGTTGAGGCACCTATCTACCTGTCACACACTGTCTTTTTGGGGTGCTACCACTTAAGCCAGCCCCTCCTCCATTTATGCATCCTGTCCTGATCCGTAAGAACTCTTGGGATCTTTTACCATGCTCTCCTCTGTTGCTTCTCATTTCCAAACTCCTTCTCTCTTCAGTGATTTGTTAATAATAAAGTAAAATTTATGTTTAAAACAAAAACAAAACAACAACCCAGGTTGCTCATCTTGGAGTCTCCTACAGTCTGGATTTTGCTCATTGTATTCCCCTGATGTCCTTAACATGTTCTCTGTCTTCTGTATTTCCTGGAAATTAGTAGCTAGATCTAGAGAGGGTTTTTCAACTTTGGCACCAATGACATTTGAGGCTGGACAATTCTTTCTTGTAGCGGGGAGGCTGTCTTGTGCACTATAGAATATCTAACAGTGTCCCTGGTCTCTATCTACTAGACACCAGTAACACTTTCCAGTTGTGACAAAGTCTCCAGACATTGTCAAATGTGCCCTGGGAGCAAAATCATCCTACCCCTCTTTAGTTGGGAGGGGGAATAGGGATGGCAAGAATACTTTTTATATAAACCTGTATATTTTTATTAGTAGGCACATAATGTCTAGCTGTTTCTTTGTGATATTAGCAGCCATTGATGATCATTGCTGAGATCCATTTAGTTATAGTGGTACTTAGCTATTTTAAATGTCACTTTAGATACATTAGCAACTGTTGTTAGTTGCTTTAAATTAGACTGTTTCCACATGATCAAGGATTAAGTGAGGCTTGGCCAGAAATCACCTTCATGAGACATGACACTTTCTCCTATTGTTTCCAAAGTCGTGTTGCATGGAAATCATTACTTGTGGACAAACTTAGAATCAGCCTGTGAATGCGACTTTTGTTTTTCTATTTCTCAGAAATCAGGTTGTCTATAGGAATGGGTCTTAATGTATTAGGTACCTGGAAACCATCTAAATATAGTAATAGATGTTGGAAAAGCTCCAAAGAAGGACTTAATTTTTTTCTTCCCAATATTTAAAAGGATCAGGGAGTTTGACCCTGTAGTTTGTAGTTCAGCCTGTTGGACCAGATACCTAGGTTATAGTCTCTGCCCTTTCAAGCTTCTAAAATCAAGACACTGAGCTCTAAGACAGAGCACCTTGTGTCCATTCCAGGCATTCCTTTACAGAACAAAGAGTGGTGTGAGAGTCCTCTCAAGGAGGCAGGGAGAGAGGAGGTGAGAGAATGGGCGAGATGGTGAGGGAGGCAAGGGTATTAAGGTCCCAATAAAAAGATTATTTTTGAGATAAATTTGATATATTATGACAGATTCTTATAGCATTTGTTCTTTTTGTCTGCTATGTCCTTATATGCCTAAGGTGTTTTTGGGTATTCTACAGCTTGAGAAATATTTCTGAATATATATACATATGTATTTAAAAGAGCTGTGAAACACGTAAGAGCTCATTTTTTTCCTAAGTTATTTTATTATTCAATCTGGCCGTCTATAAAATGGCACCTGATATTAAACAGCTTGTCAATTGATTTTTTAATTTTTTTTAAGGAACAGAGAGATTCAAAACTGCAGTCCATTTTACTTCTAATGGGATTAGCATCAAGGAAAACCCACTCATGCAGAGTCTAAGATAAACATCAGAACAATGCCCCAATTATGGGTCATTCAATTAATATATTGAAGTGACTTTCGGTTGCTCAAAAATAGTACAGCTTTTTTTTTCTGTGAAGTAAAAAGATTATTTTGTTTTATTGACTACCCTATTAGAATGATTCTGGTGCGAATAAAACTGTGGCTAATTATCGTTGGTTTGCAGCACTTCCCTTTTGTTACTTAGGAATGCCAAAGAAAGGGTCAAATCCCTGTTACAATGAAGGCTTTCTTGCTGGTAATCAGCAGTATTTGGTCTGCTCGAAACTGGGGCTGCTTTGTCCCTGAAGTTTTGTTTCTACTGACTTTCCGTTTTTTAGAATTTAAACATGTTCCTTTATATCTCTAACTGCTGAAACTCCAACTAGGGGAGCAGTTGGAGGGGAATACAGAAGATGGCTAAAGGCATTCTGTGGCCGTGAGGGCTCACGAAGAGCGTGTGCTTCACACGCAGCTCCACATTTAAGCTGCCCGCTGGGCCTCGCCTCTGCTATCCTCTCCCTACTTGAAGCCAGAAAGAAGCAATGGGGGACCCTCCAAGGGACCCCATCTGATGTGTCACAGCACAGACCTTTATAGGAGTCTCACGGTTGTGATGGGATTCAGAGCCCTGAAATCTGGAGGAAAGAGAGAAAAATCTCTTTTATTTAGTCTCCATCAACCAAACATATTATAAATACCCCCCATCTTTAAAAAGATCTCTGTCAGCTGTTAGTTACTCGGCTCGCTTTTATAATGAAGTTTCATAGAGTTGTCTTTAAAGACTGCTGCATTTACTCTCCTCCTTTCTTTCCTGAACCCACTGTAAATAGTCCTTCCTCTCCACAAATCCCCTGAAAACGTTCTTGTCAATGCCACCAGGGACTGCCGTTTGGCTAAACCTAATGGTTCTTCTTCAAATACCACCCTATCGTGGAACTACTCCGTGCTGTCACTCTTTGTTATTTTACTCTGCTTTATTTTTGTAACATTTTTTCCTATGGGACATTTACTTTAACATCTGTCTTGCCACTCTTCCACACAGAATGTAAGTTTCATGAGAGCAGGGATTTAATTTCATTGCTTTATATTTAGTACATAGCACATCTATAGGTGTGCAGTGATTATTTTTGAATGAATTGTTTAAGAAAAAGCTGTGGGAATTTCTGCTTCACTTGTAATTTTGTTTTCCTTCTTATTCCATTCTTAGCACAATATCTAGGAAGTCAGATTTCAATAAATACTTGTCGAGTAGAATGGAATTTTAACTATGAGGAAGGCCACTCTGTAGAATAACTGGTTCCTGGTAAATTGTCATTCAGTGCTTTGCTGATTAGTATTCAAATGACCTGGGGCCGGGTGTCCGGCAGGGGGGCTGAGCCTCACTGTTTCTAGAGATTGAGAAGTGGCCACTCCCGTAATCCTGAGGTGCAGCTTATTATCTTCCTGTCTCTTTGGTTAGACTTTGCCAGCTTGTTCTGCCCAAGGAGTTCCCTGGGAATAACCCTAAGGAAGAGAGAGGAATGGGACCAAGGTGTTGTGTGGCCCTAAATGCAAACATGTGGCCTCATAACTCTTTCTAGTCAGAACCAGTACCAGTAGACAAGGTGCACATTATAAACATCTGTTTACCCACAAGAAGGCATTTACTTCTTTGCACTATTCCCTGGGGCATTTCATGCACATTTTTCCTTCTAGTTGCTCAGTCACTTTTGTATTAGAGCTTATGTGAGATTTGTTATTATTATTTTTTAGGAAGTTAGAACTATGATATCCTTTACCTCTCTTGCCGTTTTTGGGGCTAGCCCTGCATATGGGAAGATGGAGGTGCTATAGACCCAGAGTCCTTGGAGCAGCCTTCCATTAGGAATGTGCTTAATGGAGACCAGAAGAAGGCTGGTCTCCATCAGGCAGATTTCTTTTTCTTTACTTAATCTAGCTATTTTTCCATCAGGCACATTTTTAATTTAGGTCTAAGATCTGGTCACTGCAGAGAGAGACCAGATAGGAATTTGGGGCTTAAGACCCAGCTAGTACAAAAGGGAGAGGGTTAAGGAAAACTGGATAACATAATGTGTTTCCCTTTTTGGCTTTGGCTTCCAGAAAGCTGCTCAGACAAAACTTGAGGTTAGTTTGATTCTACTAGCCCTTGGCGGGGTGACCATATTTCTTTCTCTTTCCAAGGTGCTGAATTTCTATTTCCATTTTATAAATCTGATTATGTATAGTTTTTTATTAAAGCCACTTCAAATTATTTCTGGAAAGAGGCAGGAAACACTCCTGTGTTGTTCTTTTGTATATTACTGCTGTCCCTCAGAGCTAGTCCATGATGGCAGCTGCTTCAGGGACTTGAACTTGACCAGGGGTGGGGGTGTGAGGAGTGGGGGTGGTCCCTGCTACTTTATGGTCTGGTTTTTGGTATTGACTCTCCTATTTGTTCTGGTACTCCTTCTGGAAAGCTGTGTTTCCTAGCATAGGGTTTCCTAGAATTCCCAGATTATATCAGATTAAAGTCCTTTGTAGAATATGTCATAAATTATAGGAACCTAGAGTTGGCTTCACTTCTCCCTACTTCTGAAAGTGGATGGCAAACTGCTTGGAAGAAAGAAACCCTTTTTTCCCCCTCCCTTGGGTTACTTAGTTTTCATTTCATACTCTCTTTTAAAATTTTTCTAGTCCCATTTCATTCAATTCCATTCTTCTGTAATTTTTCACTTGTTCCTATTACTCAGTCCGAAGCCTATAAATGGTAGTTAAATCTACTGTAGTGGTCAATAACATGGGTTGTGGAGCCAGAGTGCCTGAATTTGTTTTCTGGCTATTCAGCTTTACCAGTTGCATGACCTTGTTCAAATTCCTTAGCCTCTCTGTGCCTCAGGCTCTTCATCTACTAAATGGGAGTAATCATGGTATCTACCTCATGGGATTGTGATAAGAAATGAAATGATTTCATGCATAGTGAGTACTTTGACATGTTTCTGACACACAGTCTCAGTATATGTTATTGATGATGATGATGATGATGATGATGATGATGATTACTGCTTCCTTAACTTTGTGAGTAGGACTCACAGGAAAGTGCTGGTGGCCAAATGGGTAAACTTTTTCTTACAAATCATTGCTTTGACTGGATCAACCTGTCTTGGAGCCAGAGTGAGTAATATAGAGTAACTTACAAAGGTTGGCTCTAAGACCCTGAGAAGTTCCAGGTTTCTGGGCTGAACTTGTATTAGTAACTTCTTGTTTTATTTTTTCCAATATTGGCTTAAGTTTCTTAAACTACCTTTGAGATGCCTTCTCTTTCTTTATAATAATTTGTCTTCATTTTTATGTTCTTTTTGGCCATTGTGTCAAATTGTGAGAATAAAACGTATTTACAGTCTTTGCATCAAGATATTAAAGAAGAGTGCCGTATATTTGTATTTACAATGCTGTAAGTGATTTCTATTCTGGGAGGTCTACAAAGTCCTCCAACTACTTTCTACACCTTCCTCCCTGATAATGTAAACAGAACTATAGCATGAAACTGTCTTGCTCCAAACCAAATTATTAGCAGGAAAAAAAATTTTAAAAATCTTGTGCGCATATTTCGGGGCAGCTCCCAATGTAACAAACCTGAACATGTATCATTTGGAACTGGGAAAAAATAAGGAAGGGAGAAGGAAGGAGTGCTATGAGGAAGGGTAGTCTCACTTTTTTGTTTTAGATAAACCTTAAAGGTCTGGGGCTTAGTGAATAGATATTTGTTGATCTTCCACTAAAACAAAGCTCAGAAGGAAGACTTTTCTTGGTGTTCTGGTATATGGTCTCCTCCCATATTGCACTTTCCCTATGCTTAAAGTCCTGTAGGACATTTCAACCACATGATGGATTTGCTCAATGGGAAAGCATGTTTAAGGTTAGACTCAGGCTTGCCAAGCAAGTAAACCAAAAACAAGATTTTAGATATCTCCCAATTGGAAGCTCAAAGGATTGTGCCTTCCTGTTTTCTGGGGGTAGATTGAAACTCATTAATTAACATCTTTAGCAAGAGAAGTAGAGTGCATTCATTTCTTCCTTTGCTCAGTGTGAACAATCTGAACCTGTTGTGTGTTGGTCTCCATAGGGGGAAAACCACTTGGAAACAGATTTCTAAATATTTTCAGTATTTAGTGGAGCTCAGGTTAAGCATTCACAGAAAAGATCAGAAGGTGTGCAGGGACTGAGGGGGGGTCTTCTGCTGATTGAGAGAGATTCATTATCAGTGTGGATGGAGACAAGAAAGCTGTTCGTTCGTCATTCCGAGTGTTGAACCGCTGACCTCTGGCCATCACAATACCCTCCGTGATGACATCAAGCTGGCCGTGTTGTTTGTTGGGGGGAATGAACCATGCCAGTAAACTTTTAGTCATGTCAGTGGATACTCACCTTAAATGAGATTATCACAGTTCAAGCCCAAATAAATTTTCCTCCTGAAAGGTAGCTTATCTATTGCAAAGAGCTGGATTTTTCTATGATTTTTTTTTTCCTCCAATTTGCTGCTGTTAAAAGGCTAGATGACAGGCTGACTTTAAAAGGTGTCCAGCACACAGGGGAAAGGGAATTGCTGGCTGGCCTCACCTGGCTTTTTGCATCCCTTGAAGGAGGAATTAATAAACCAGTTGTGTGTCAGTTGCATGACCAATTTGAAGGCACCATCTCAATGATGAAAAGACAGCGATAACCCTGAGCAATGGCTTATTTTTGGACTATTAAAAAATAAAATAAAGTTCATAAAAAATTTAAAATTTTAGTCAGCTATTTAAAAATACCTTCCATTTTAATATATGATTGACTGTATGTAACTTTTGGCAATTTGGATATTTGAGGACACTTCGTAGACCAGTTTTGAACTTCTACAGATGAGAAGATTTAGGCTTATTCCTTTAATATACAAAAAATTAGAAAAAGATCCTTTGAGAGTCCATCTTTTTAAATGTGTGAGTGTCAACATGGCACAAGTTTAATATAGTTTCAGCACAGAATTTTGTGCACTGCTTGTACTTGAAAAGATTTTGGGATTATTCAAATAATTATCTTAAGTATCTTTATATGTCCGTAAAACCTCAAATTGGGTTCTTGAATGCAAAATTGAGCCTCAAAGTGGGACTGTGCTGTCTGGCCTTTGAAATCTTAACTAAGACATACCTTTTCCTTGGTTAAAAAAGAAGCCTGAAGACAATGTGAGAATCACTATGAAAATAATCTTTACTGAAAAAGATAGTCACATCAAGGAATATATCACACTTGTAAGAAGGAGGGTATTCAAAGACCATAAAAGGCAGAAGTTCAGAATATTTTTAAAAGCTGAATGAATTAAAATATTCACCTGTGATTTAATGACTTAATAGCAATATTGAACATTTCTTGAGCACAGTGAGTAATGTCCCAGTCCCTGTACGAATGTTTGGGATTCTAAAATGAGTAGGACAGGATCTGTGATCTCAGGGACTTCCACTGTGTCATGGGGGAAGCAGATAAACAGCCAACAGAATACAGCCTACAGTTAGGAGCCATGAGGGACACGTGCTCTGAGTCTGGGGAAGCACAGAGGAGGGACAGACAGTGTGTTATTCCTGTAAGGGACATCTTGATTTCCCTTTAGAAAACCAGGTCCAGATAGTAGCAGCGAGGTGACCATATGTACCTAATGTGGCAACAATAATGTGTGCTTGTACTTTGTTAGGCCCCTCTACCCCGTGCAGCAGATTGTCCAAATGTGTGGATAAGGAGGTGGTGACACAGGACGAGCAGCTCGAGTCAGAGTAAATAGCTGCTGAGTGGCACCCCTGGACTCAGGCCCAGGTCTCCTGACCTCCAGACCTGCTTTCTTCCTTCTCCTCCAGTGAAGGACATGGCCCTTCATCTCCCAAAGCACGTGTGGTAGTACATTAGTTTCCTGGAATGTCATTTGTATTATGTAAAAGAAGGTTCCATCCTGAATTAAATTAAATTTTTTCTCTTCTTCAGCTGTCAGCTCAAAAGTCACTTCTTTGGGGGAGACTTGCCTGGGCCCCCAGATCCCCCTGTGCAGTCTCACAGCCCTCTGTACTTTCCACATTCGTACTTAACCCATTTTGTAATTTGCCATTTGTGTCATTATTCGATTACTGTCTCTCCCCCCCATCCAACTGTATCTCCGTGAGGCCAGAGACCATGTCTCTTTGGTGTACCAATATATGCTCAGCAATATATGCTAGTGCCTAGCATGTGGTAGTTACCCAAGAAATGTTTGCTGAAGGAAATTTAAAGTTTGTTTGCTATTTCTGTTCTGTTCTTTTTTTTTTTTTAATAGAATACCCAACATGTGAGCAGCGTACTTGTGACAATGGAGCCTGCTATAACATCAGTCAGAGGTGTGATTGGATAGTTGATTGCAGGGACTACTCTGATGAAGAAAATTGCAGTAAGTAACGTGCACGAGATGGGTGGTGGTGTGCTGAAGCTGGTTTATACTGGCTTGGGATAGCCAGTTATACACGTCTCTTCCCAAGTTCATGTTCAGTGAATTCACATTGGTAGTTTCAAGTCTGCCACTGGTGGTAGAATTTACACCATGAAAATTGGCATACACTACAGACCAGGGCCTTTTTGTTCCGGGAGGACTGGTCTTTAAATATGTACCAGCACAGCATTGCCTAATCAGAAGCTCTTTTTAAACTTGAAATAGAATCTTCTTATCAGATTAAATGGCTACAATGAGGTTAAATTTTCTCTTTTCTTTCCCTTCTTAACCTTGTGTCCCAGCTGAGGTATGTTTGCACAATGAGTTTCCGTGTCACAATGGAGAATGTATCCCAAACGGCTACGTCTGCGACCATGAGCCTGATTGTGAAGATGGCAGTGATGAACATTCCTGCAGTACGGTGATTTCTTTATGCTAGGTCATGTTGTTAGGAATGTGTTCGTTTTTGTTTTCCCACCAATGTACCACTTTTTTCAAAGAAAAGAGTTACTATGTTTGATGGCAGATGGAGCGGAAGATCATTTAGGGGCCATGACATGAGCCTTTGTGGTGTTGCTGGACCTGGGCTCTTTTATCTTCCAAGAATTTGTGCAGAGTTGAAAAGTTGCTGATGGACAGTGTGTGTTCGTTCCTTAGGCTGCAAGGGTACAGAGTATATTGTATCACTGGACTCTCAAATTACCTGTATCTCAGGAATGGGTCTGGTAACTTTGATAGACGAGTGAGAGAGTGGCTGGAAAGGGAAAGCAGGGTGCCTAGCAGCAGTGTGTCTAACTCTCCTCTTTGAAACTCCTATCACATTAAAGCTGGAGAGTCAGGGAAGTTTCAATGTGGCATAGGTGGCTTTTGTCACTCCACTTCTTCACAGGCCCTACTTGTACTTCCATGCCGCTGCATGCAATGTGGCCGGCCTCTCTTATTGTTGCCACCTCTTGACTCATTTTTTTGGAATGTGTAAAGTTAGAAGAATCCATGAGGGTTTTACTAATTCCAGTAAGTTGGCAGCTTTTTGTGATCCTTTATTTACTGGAATGTGTCATTTTTCTCCACACCCGTTTTGATTGGTTGGTACCCATGCCTTAGGGTGTTGTCAAATATTTTCAGCATCACCCCAATTTTCTGTGAGCCATGCCATTTCCATTCAGATACCTGGGCTTATTTCAGTGACTGTATTAAAGAGAATGTGACATCGTGGACTGGCTGACTCAGAATCATTTGGTCCTAGATTAGCAGTTACGGTGCTTGTGGTAAAATAAGAGAATGTTGGCCATTGGCATGTCTGGAACATCTTTATCCAGTCTGCGGGCTCTGTTCCGTGTTGACCTGTTGCATATCATTTTGTTTTTAATCTTGAGAAATAGAGACTGACACCTGAGTTCATTTCCTGGACCTAAAGCTGCTGTTATCTTCTCTTCTTTCTCTTTCTTTTTGTCTTTTTTGTCATTTTTGTCAAGATACTTAAGGGATTAAATTGACATAGAAAGTTCAGTTTCCAGGAGCTCTGTTCAGGCAGTAAGGTGCACACTTTGATTTTTTCCAAGAGATTTGTGTCTTTGGAGTGCAGCTGTTGTTTCCTTCCAGACTATCAGACCTGCGGTGGGAACCAGTTCACTTGCTCCAATGGCGAATGCATTCATCAAAATTGGGTCTGTGACGGAGACAGCGACTGTAGAGATGGCGGAGATGAAGACGGATGTGGTAAGGAGGGGAAGAGATTCCTATTGAAAAGCGTTTTCTTAAAGTGTTTTCTAGAACTTGTTTTTCCTCCTTTCCTTTTTAGAAATTCTGTGTGACAAACAAGTCTCAGGATTGGCTGGAGTTTAAGGAGTCGTTTAGGCACTTAGTGGGTGAGGATGAAGGAGGCGATTCTACTAGCTTTTCCTAAAAAGATTCCAAACCCAAATATGTTATAGATTGAAATATCGTTAAGGCAAAATAGGCAGGAGAGTCCGCCGTCCGTATCCCACTCTGACTTTCCCCCTTTACGACTGCCTATTTTAACTGGATGTACCTGTGTAAGAGCAATAGGCTGGGCCATAAGGAAAAATAGAGGAAAGTGTGATTTGTCTTAGACCTTATAACCTTTAAAAATGACTTGGAACCTTGGTACTTGGTAACAGTTCAGGTTATTTTTTTTGGTGTTATTTTATCTTTTTTTTTTTTTTATTAATTTTTATTTCGATTTCCAAATGAGTCACTGACATGCAGTGGTGAAAGAGAGGCCATACTGGGAACACATGGGATGGAGCTAGGGATTGGTAGGTGTAGGAGAGGCTACCATCCAGGAAGTGTTTAAAGATTCTGAGAAGGAAATTGCCAGTGATATCCTCCCCTTCACACTGCTGATACCACCAGCAGTGCCTCCAACAGTTCAGGAGTCACTGACACCCACACCCTAAAGAAAGTTGCCTACACCATTCCAATTCCATATAGAACAAGGGAGTTGCTTGTTCTACTGGTTTTATGTTTTGCTGTTCCAGGAAGTAGTCTTCCTGTATTTTGGTTACGGTTTTTCATATACTGTTGACATTTCACTAAATAAACAAAACAAATCAAACAACCCAAACAACAAACTCAGGAATCCTGGAGTTACCTTGATGGCCCAACTTTCTATAATTCAGGATTTAAATAACCAAATCTTCTCCGAGAGGGTTATGAATCTAGTTTGTTGATAATTCAGACCTATATCTGCTTCTTATTCTTGTTACCTGGCTGAGGGCTGCCTCCTCCGGAAAGAGTGGAATAATTCCATTATGCTACTCCTTAGAATCTCAATAAAAGGCTAAAGGTAGCATTAGAAACTACTAGTTTATTTAAAATCGAGGTCATTTGTAGATTTCTGTTGTCTACTTGGTCTATATCCTCTCTTAACTATTGATTAAAACAGAGCTGGCTCTACCTGTCATGTGGCCTGTAACTCTGTCTTTCTCTCTCTTTTTTCCCCCCACAGAAAGCAACCCTCATCATTTTCACAAATGTGCCCCAAGACATTGGGTTTGTCCACAGTCTGGGCAATGCGTCTCAATTTATAAAGTTTGTGATGGGATTTCAGATTGTCCAGGAGGAGAAGATGAAAACAGTACCACTACTGGAAGATACTGTGGTGAGTTATGGAAATCTGGGTAGCTTTCAGATACAGATATTTCTGTTTTCTAGAACAGATTCTCAAATACAGCATGTTATCAGTTGGCATTTGCATAACAAACGACCCCAAGAGTTAGTGGTTTAAACTGACAAACATTTACTATTTCCCACAGTTCTGTGGGTTGGCTAGGTAGTTCCTCTGGCCTATACCAGCTCACTCACACGTCAGGATGTTGCAATAAAAGCTTGGGCCAGCCCTGGCTTGTTTGCACGGTGGTTGCAAAGGCAAACCCTGGTGCTCAAGCACTTCTAAGGCTCTGTTATGTCATGTTTGCTAATGTCGTATTGGCCAAAGCAAATCACTTGGCCAGGCCCAGAATGGATTGAAGAAGTAGACTCCGTCTCCTGATGGGAGGAGCTCAAAAAATTTGTGGCGACCCTCCCACCTCTGCCACCTCTGATACTCACACAGGGAGAATTATTTCAGTAGCAATTTTGATGGCTCTAAAGGTGTTCTGGAGATTTTATTCCCTGGCTTACACTTATGCAAAAAGATCTTATCTGGCAATACTTTAAAAAAAATGCTTCTGGTTCCTGGGTTATGTACTTTGAGTTATTCTCCAATGATAAAATTGAAGTAGCCATGAACAGTGTTATTTGATGATGTCTTGTATGACCACACTCATTTATAAGGAAACTGACTAGAATTAGGTTTTTGTCTTTTTTTGTGGCTGTAGAATATTCCCCCCACCATCAATCCATCAATTTTGTGGACAGCTGACTGTCCTGTAGAGGAATACAATTTATGACCCTGATTTCATTAGTAGTACCCTCTCTAACTAGAGAAGTGATTGCCTAGAAGTGCCCATGTAACTGTGTTCCCAAGGTTATTTTTTGTTTTCCTGACAAAACTCGAACATAGTATTTAAATATGCAGAGACTAATAATAGCGTTCCTCCCCCCATTTCATTTGGGAGCCCTTTTAAAAAAGCTTGAAAAATTAACAAGAGATATGTAGTCATAGTACAAAATTTAGAAAACAAAAATTAGCAGAAATAAAAAAATATAATCACCTGAAATGCCATCACTTTAAGCTAACCACAGTTAACACTTTCAGAGCATATTCTTGGGCCAGTCACTTGGGAGTTCTTAGCCCCTTTTATTATGTAGACACAAAGATAGACCTATGACCTGATTTATTTTTTCATAAATAACACTTATGATGACTTACGCTTGCACATAGTTATAACTTTGAAAAGGAGTTTTCTTTTTCTTTTTTAAAGTATGGGTTGAGTTTTTATTGCATAATATTGCAGTGAGGTTTGAATGGTGACAGATTTTTCTGTACCTCTCCTACATGCTTGCTCAGCTTTTACTTATAGAAAAAGAAGCTATTAGGTAAGCCAGTCTTGTCCAGAGGCCACCATTCATTTAACAAAGTTCTTTTCTCTGTTTAGGTATGAGTATGTGTTCTACTTTGAACTGTGAGCACCAGTGCCATAAGACACCATATGGAGGGGCATGTTTTTGTCCCCCAGGTTTTATCATCAACCACAATGACAGCCGTACTTGTATTGGTAAGTGACAGGTGGGGCTACTGGTCTTTCATCACGGTGCACTGATGGATTCTGTGATCTGTGACATCAAAGAGCGTGCACTTGTGGACAGGAGTGATGGTCTAGCCTAATAAAGAGCAACACGGTCTTCACAGAAAACCTAGAAAATATGAAGTTTTAACTCTGAGGAGCTTTTGTGTGGGAAACAAGGCAAAAGAGTGGTTCTGTGATGTGCAAGTTGACTAGCTACATGGAAACTATCCACGACCTGACGATGGAAGTCATCATTCTGTGTTTTCTTTTTAAGTATTTGGAATCAGGGTCGGTATGGCCATACTGATTACTAAATACCAAAGACTTCCGCGAGGTTGGTAGATAGCTGCCGCTCTGAGCCCATCGAGCACCCGTATGTACCCTGCTCTCCTGGCCTCTTCTCCAGGATGCACAAACATCTGCAGGATTCGGCAACTAAAGCACTGTCACCTGGCACAGTGGAGGATCACCAGGTCACTGCTTGGGTGACTATACTGTTGGGTCCGTGCCTGTGCTGTGCTGGCTGTTCATTCCACTGGTTTTTACCTCTACTTGGAACTAACATTCAGGACAAGCTAATTCTTTATCATGATTCTTCCAGCTGGTGGCTGGTATTGAACTAGACTCCAGTGCACCAAATATTCCCCCACATCTCTCCCATCTGACTTATAAAAATGATTTCTCCCACTGGGAGATTTTTGATTCTGTTGCTAGCTTTACTTCCCACTGTGATTAGGATGGGGCCTTACCAAGGGAGAATTAGACATGGTCAAGTATCATCAGTTTTCATTTTCTTAGAATTTGAACAGTGAATTTTTAATGTTCTGATTTCTTTTTCTTCTTTCCGATTTTTAGTACATAAACAACAAACATATTAACAGAAAGTGATCACAGAGCTTTCACAAAAACTTTGTTTTTCTTAGTGTTGGGAAAAAGCATCTGGGAGGAAATTGAAACTATTCATTAATATTGTTTGGTAGTCATCTATGGATTTCTATAAGATAGATGATTAAGAATTTTCCCAGAATATTTGTATTCTTTTACTATTCCTTAGCAATTTGACATTTGTCAGGGCGGTTCTGGATAAAAACAAACATAACATGTATAAGAAGTATTTTCAGAAAAGTATTTCTTCTGAAATAATTTCTAAAATATTAATATAATTTGGCAAAAGTATTGAATTTGGCCGGGCGCGGTGGCTCATGCCTGTAATCCTAGCACTCTGGGAGGCCGAGGCGGGTGGATTGTTTGAGCTCAGGAGTTCGACACCAGCCTGAGCAAGAGTGAGACCCCGTTTCTACTAAAAATAGAGAGAAAGAAATTAGCTGGACAACTAAAAATATATATAGAAAAAATTAGCTGGGCATGGTGGTGCATGCCTGTAGTCCCAGCTACTCGGGAGGCTGAGGCAGGAGGGTCTCTTGAGCCCAGGAGTTGGAGGTTGCTGTGAGCTAGGCTGATGCCATGGCACTCTAGCCCGGGCAGCAGAGTGAGACTCTATCTCAAAAAAAAGAAGTATTGAATTTGGATAAACCTAATGATGTTATTCAGTCCTTAGTCTCAGCTCATGGCTTCTAGCATAACTATACTTTATCAAATATAGTTGATCTTAATAACTACTCATAGCCAGAAAAACATTTTGATACCAGAAATAAATTCTGGTTTGCAAATTAAACTTGGAATTCTTGAGATGTATAATAGTGGGATTCAGTACCTGTCATATGCCAAGAAAAAATGGATTTTCGTATCTTGGTAAAGCAATCCAATTGAGGTTGTCCTTATGGTGTTCAAAGTAGGTAATTTTAGGTTTTTAACATCAGGACCATATCCTAAAATTTGCCCATGATGTAATTAATTGCTCCTCTTAAGTAACTGTATTCGACAAGGTATGTTAGGATCAAGTGGTTTATACAAGTCAGCCTGAGAGATCCTGGAGACTGAGAGAGAACTCTGAATTATTTAAGAAAGCCTCCAAATTTCTCATCATTTCAAAACATTTTATAAATCAAATGTTATGATCTGCAATGACCTTAAATGAGATTGCAGGACACTATTACCTTAGGGATGCATTCTGGTCGTTTACTAATATTTTTCACACCAATGTCCTTACTTGCTAGGCTCTGACTTTGGAGCCCCTGCCTGTGCTTCCTGGTGTCCCTGCAAGGGCTGGTGCTCCTCTGTGGGTGAGAGGCTGCCTCTTTGTCTTTGGCAAATGTCAGGCTCCTCTGTCCCCCTTTACTGCCACCCAGCTGCCAATCCTATCTCCAGCCTTTTAATTCTCTAGGCATTTCCCTTTTCTCTTAGCAGAAAAGGAATTCCAAGAGAAATACCAGAAGCCACATTCTCAGTATTACATCAGCTTTTCTCTCTTTTTCCTTTCTTAACCCCCAAAGAGGAGTTGGGGCTGAGCTGTCTGGCAGTTGAAACTTGATAGGCTATGAAGTCTTTTCAGTAAAAGTGATGTGTTCTTTCAGAATTCCTCGTTCAGTCTTGTGATGCCCCACGACTTGTTCTCCTTTTTCCCACCCTTAATCCCAGATAGCACATTTTCTGTATTTTCCAGTATATAAATCCTGATGAGCCTTGGGTTATACTTCTAAGTGTCTAGGGATTTTTAGGTGTCAGAGGTTTGGGCCACTTCAGTTTTTTGCCACTCCCTTAAGAAGTGAAAGGCTATCATAACGAAGTTCTTGATTTATAAAATTTTACATTGAACCTATTAATGAATGTAATATGGGAAATTGCAATATTACACAAAAGATAATTTGAGGATATAGAAAACACATTCAGTTTATATCACATTGGAAGTAGTGTGGTCCAATATTGGGGCCTAGTTTTAAGTTCCACAATAGACATTTCCTTTCAGTCCCCCCAGTATGTTTCTGGGGCTTTAGTACTGACAACCTCATTTGGAGATTATCTCAAAAGTCTACATTTGAGGGCCTTTGTGAATATGAGGCCCCCTGACACCTGCAAAGACCTTTTCTGTGACCTTCCCGTCCTTTAAGAATGTTTCATTTGCTCCTGGGTTTTGAAGCTGGGTTAACATTTATTTCACATTTGTTTCGAAGAAGACTATATTTTTCTCTCTTTGTAAAGAGAACTTAAATACGTGACATTATGAAACCAGTTACCCTTGTTTCAGCTGAGCTGAAATTTCAGGGAGATTGTTTTGGTTTGCTCTCTCAAACATTTCAATTAAAACAAATACTCTGCATGAATGTAACCCTCTGCACGGGCTGACTCCTTACAAAGGCTTCAGGTATTCTAAACCTATGGAACATTTGTTATCTAAGACGGGGCTCCACAGGGATACCTGGGTGGTAATGAGGAATAGCACTGAATAATCCTGACATGAAATCTTTGTCTTTCTGCCATTCATCTGCCGCTGGTAGTCTTGACCTGGGTGGAACCTCCGCAGCAGGCTGAAGCAGTTTAGCAGGCGCATTGTTTCTGATTGACAGGACATGCTGTTTGTTGACAGAATGACATCGTGGTGCAGAGTGAGGGCAGGGAGGTCATTCAGCTTGGTGGGGTTTCACACAGCCAGATGGATCAGAGGATGTCCAAGGGCATCTAAGCTAAAAAGGAGTTTTGCAGTATTTGTTGGTAGGAGGAGACAAAGAATAAAAAGGAAAGAAAAATGGATAAAGGTATTGGAGTGAAAAGGGACTATAAAGTAGTGTTTCAGTGTTTGATAGAGTTCCTACTATCTTGTCTACTTTCATAAAAGTGGTCAATTCTACTTTCATTTTTCTCGTCTTCACTTTGGCAGATGATGGATATTAATTAGGCTGCATTTTTCTCCGTAGTGATCTAAAGGATACAATCTTATTCTGCCATTAAAAGTGACAATGATTTTATATATTCCTTCGGAACTTTAAAGCACTCATAGCACAGCTGATAGGAAGGGTATTTGTGTCTAAGAATTCCTAGTTACGACTTTTCCACCCTTGATTTCCTTCTGTTTGACATCAAAACTCCTGCTCCCATACCCTTGGATATAGTCTCATGGAGCTGGCATTCGTAATGAGGTCATGACATTCTGGGCGTTTGAGGGAGAATGTCCTGTACTTTCATCCCTACTGAGGTGAAGCCTTAGGTGGAGCTTTCTCGGGGCTGGGGTGAGGGCACAGAAGAGATTTCATCAATGAGTGCAGTTTACACCCACATGGCCTTTTACCCGGTCATGTCCGGATTCGATTATTGTTTTTCTTTGATTAGTCACAAAGAAAGATATCCTGGCTCATGTTGTTATGTTTGGCCTGGAGGCAAAACTGTAACCATTAGTTTGATCCCAGAACCTTCTTAGGCCTTTCCAGTTGGGGAGTCATGGGATGGTGGGCCATCTAGCAGGGATGGCAGAACCCAGTTCACGACCCTGACTGTTGTTGCAGATGTAATCAAATTCTAGAATTCTGGAGAATTCTAGACCTGGGGTGCAGTGGTTTGAGAAATTATAATCTACTGAAGAATTTCCCGAAGCCAGAGGACATGGGAACCCTGTTGGTATAGGTATGATTATGAATTCGAGCAGTGTTGTGCCATCCTCCCAGGGAAGAGAGCTGGGTAGGGATGATGGAGAGTAGATGTGGACTTGGAGGCTCTAGTGTACCAAGGTTAGGATGATTTCTGCACCCCTTAAGCCTTACAGTCTTTAAGAAAGACCCCTTTTATATATTGTTGTGTTCTCCCCCGCATACTACGTTGTATTGTTTATGTCAATTATATTGAAACTCTTTTTTACGCAGTAGAACTGGGCCTTTCCTGGCAATGAAACGCCATGCCATGTAAGGGACTTTCAATAAACACTTATTAAATGAATGAATAATAAATAGAAGAGAAGAAATTTTTCATGTCTTGAAAATAATTTCAACTTAATTTTGGTTGTGATTTTTTCGACACCGGAGGAAAGACAGCTGGGCAAATAGATCTTTCCAAACACTTTATGGCAGTCAGATTTATGCCTTCTTGAGGGGCTGAGTATAAGGCAGGTCTTACTTTATTCTGAAATAGTGCTGGCCAGTGGAACTTTCTGCAATGGTGTAAATGTTCTATATCTTTGCTCTCCAATATGGTAACCACTAGACATATGCGGCTATTGAGCACTTGAACTGTGGCAAGTGTGACTGGGAAACTGAATTATTAATTTTATTTTATTTTGATTAATGTACATATATATTTAGATAGGCACAGGGGGTTAGTGGCTTCCACATTGGAAAGCACAGGTTTAAAGGGAAGATTTACACCAAAATTCATTTATTTTGTAAACCAACATTAATAAACGAAATGCAATACCACAAGGCTGTGAATTTAAGCAGTGTTGTGCAATCTTCTGTAAAGTTATCCTTCATGTAGATTTAAAAAAATGATTTAAATGCTCTTTTCCTTTGACTGAAGATGGCTGTTCTGAACTCCTATTTTTTATCGTATGCCTAGAACCTGGGCCTGTCTGTAGAGGGTGCTTATTTAGACATTAACAACACCATATTCCTGGCCGTCTTATCCAGGAGTTCTGTCATGCTCAAGAAATGCTGGTAAACATGAAATACATAAAATACATAAAAATGTATATTTCCCTGTGGCAGGGTTTGATGATTGCCAGATATGGGGAATTTGTGACCAGAAGTGTGAAAACCGACTTGGCCATCACCGATGCCTCTGTGAAGAAGGATATATCTTGGAGCATGAGCGGAATTGTAAAGCTAATTATTCCTGTGAGTAAATTATGGACACCTCTACCTCTGAACAGTAAACTTCTAATATCTTCCTTCCACAGCCGATGACAAAAGAATTAATCAGCATTTATGCTGGTGGCAGGGTTTTATCATCACAAATCAGGGATGGTCCCTGCTGCCAGGGAGAATGGATCAACATTAATTTCATACTTTGATTATTAAGGACCAATTTGTGTATTAATGGTGACAATTATTGATATTTTTTATGGGTTGCTTATTTGCTTTGGCCTAAGCTATTATGTCACCCACATTTAATTGTGAAATAAATGTTATGCCTACATTTGACTGACTTGGACATTTAAACTTTTGATTAATTTACCTACCACAAAAATAGGTGACAACCATCTATAGAAATAATTTTGGCATTGTGCCTGCAAAACTTACGGGTGTTTCAAAATGCACACGCTAAATTTGGATTAAAATTTGTGTGAATGCCCTCATTCTGGGTATTCTGTTGGAATCAATCTAAGAGTACTGCAGTAGAGAAAAGTTATAGGAAAAATCTGCTAAAAAAAGATGAGCCCTCCAAAGCGTTTTGTCATTGTGGATTTCTGGGTAAGAAGGTCTCAATTTTAACTCCTTTTTTCCAATTTTTATTTCACACTCGATTTTGAAGTGCCTTTGGTGTCTACTGAAACTTAACTGCTCCCACAATTGATGAATGGCCCATTTTCTAGTTGTTTTTGCATAGAAATACCTAATTTGCTGTGTACTGTGTATAGTTGATTTTTAACAATTTAATTTATTTATTTTTGAATGGGCAATATAGTCATATGTTCAAAAATTTTAAATTATAAGAAGATATAATACTGAAATGTCTCCCTGCATTCCTGTTCTCCTCTGCTTGGTTTCCACTTCCTCTTTCTCATAGGTAATTGCTGTTTCTTTATTTCAATTCTAGAGATTTTTAAATGCGTAAAGAAGAATGTGCAAATATAGATATTTAACCCTATTTTTACATATGTGGTAATAAACTATATGCACAGTTCTGCATCTTGCTAATGTCACTTAATATATTTTTAAGAGCTTTCCATATCAGCATATAAAGCTTCTTTAATTCTTTTTTTTTTGTGTGTGTTTTTTTTGAGACGGAGTCTCACTCTTTTGCCTGGGCTGGAGTGCCGTGGCGTCAGCTTAACTCACAGCAACCTCAAACTCCTGGGCTCAAGCGATCCTTCTGCCTCAGCCTCCTGAGTAGCTGGGACTACAGGCATGTGCCACCATGCCCGGCTAATTTTTTTTGTATATATTTTTAGTTGTCCAGCTAATTTCTTTCTACTGTTAATAGAGACGGGGGTCTCGCTCTTGCTCCAACTGGTTTCGAACTCCTGAGCTCAAACAATCGGCCCGCCTCGGCCTCCCAGAGCGCTAGGATTACAGGCGTGTGCCACCGCGCCTGGCCTTAATTCTAATAATGGCATAATATTCTGGTTTTCAGGTATTCGTAATTTATTTAACTAATCCCCTACAGATGGACTTTTATATCATTTCTTACCTTTTGCTATTGCAAATAAGACTGAATGGATAACCTTATTCCTGTGTCATTTTGCATACTTATGAGTACATAGAGCAGATGTGGAACCACCATTGCCATGTTTTTCACAGTGGTTTCCTGGGACTCTTTAAAATGTGTTTTGTGTTTAACATGGTCTAAAGTTGCACTTGGAGGTAAGGTGCCTGTGTCATCAAGGAGTCTTGAAAATACCTGATGTATTCTCCTCAATGTCATTGAAAGTACTGGACTGGCAGTCAGGACTCTTGAATTCTTGCCAAACTCTTCTTAGCTTACTGTGATTTTGAACACCCTGTTGAGCATCTTTTGTGCCTCAATCTGTCTTTTGTAAAACGGGTGAGTGAAAGCTATCTGCCTGCCTCAGAGGTTTTAACATGCTAAAATCAGGCAAGATAGCATAGAAGATAGTGTTTGAAAAAGCAGAAAGCATATCAGTTGTTAGATACTTCACCATCCTTTGCCCACTTTAAGGAGTGGTAACGCCTTCTTCACATTTAGCTGGCGAGGCCTCCATTATCTTCTCCAATGGTCGGGATTTGCTGATTGGTGATATTCATGGAAGGAACTTCCGGAACCTAGTACAGTCTCAGAATCGTGGAGTGGCCGTGGGTGTGGATTTCCACTATCGCCTGCACCGAGTCTTTTGGACAGACACTGTGCGAGATAAGGTAAATAGAAATTTCAGGAGTGGAGCTTGGGAGCTGAATAGAACACCAAGCACAGAGTGTTGATAGTTCTTCATTTTTGGGGGGAGTAAAGGGGAAAGTTCCTTTGTTTTCTGACAAAAAAGGCCCTTGAGATATTTTATGTTAATCAGCACCTTTTCCACGCTATACTATTACATGTGACCTATGAAACAAAGCAGTCTATTATATGGATTAGCCTTGAGCAACTTTTAATTTTATTCGAAATGGAGTCCAAAAGCTTAATTAAAAGAAATAGTAGACATTCTTTCAAAACTGGATAGATATTTGGTAGTAATTTTTGAAACTTGATCATTTTAAAATGTAACAAGTACTCTGCTTTCCTGGGTGATAAAAATCAGATTTGTACCTGCGTCTTCTAAATGGAACTGTAATCGAGGATTGGATAACAAATATTGACAGGATTTTATTTAACAGCCAAAATTTTATTACACTGTCTCATTTGGAAAGTATGATTGATTTAACTGCAACTTTGAAAAATGCAATGGAGATTTTTGAAACATAAATTTTAGAGACGCCTAAAGAGTTATGGAATTTTATTTATTTCTTCCTCTTCCATTTTCTTGTGCCATAAATAAAATTCTAATTTAGTTGAATGATAACTTGTATAAAATTTCTAAAAGCTGAGAATTTGGATTATTAGCAATTCTGATTTGATTATAGCTAAAAATCAAAACAAACCACACAGTTATGCTTAAGAAGTATAATAATTTTGGTTTTTCTTTCAGGTTTTTTCAGTTGACATTAATGGTTTAAATATCCAAGAAGTTCTCAATGTTTCTGTTGACACTCCAGAGAACCTGGCTGTGGACTGGGTTAACAATAAGCTCTATCTGGTGGAGACCAAGGTCAACCGCATAGATATGACAAATTTGGATGGAAGCTACCGGGTTACCCTTATAACTGAAAACTTGGGGCATCCTAGAGGACTTGCCCTGGACCCAACTGTTGGGTAAGTGATGTGAAAATGTACTGATTCCTGTATTTTTGGTTTTCTCTCTGCCCCTATACGTTGACCAGGGGATTAATTGAAGGTTAATTCTGATTTCTTTTAGGCTTTGTACTCTAGAACCCATGTTTGTTTTATATCCTTATTCATAGAACCTTCAATTAATTAATTAATTCATTAATTTTTGAGAAGGGTCTCTCTGTTGCCCAGGCTGGAGTGCAGTGGCACGATCATAGTTGACTGCAGGCTCAAACTCCTGGGCTCAGTTGATCCTCCTGCCTCAGCCTCCCAGGTAGCTAGGATTATAGGAATGCACCACCGTGCCTGGCTAATTTTTTTATTTGTGTAGAGACAGGGTCTCCCTATGTTGCCCAGGCTGGACTCCAACTCCTGGTCTCAAATGATCTTCCTGTTTTAGCCTCCCAAAGTGCTGGGATTACAGATGGGAGCTACTATGCCTGGCAATAGAAGCTTTTAAATATAATCGCATTTGAGAGTATGTAATCCAAGACAACTACTGGTGTACTAAAAATACTTGATGTTTTTCGGATATGAATTTTATTCTTTGTGTTTGCCACATTTGCCTAGCCAAGAGATTGGATTCTATGTTCTGACTCAATCTAATTAATATTACAACAAGACATTACATATGTTTCACCATTATTAAGATGAGCACTGTAACATGAATTAGCAGTAAAGTTTTTTTAAAGAGGGGAAAGGAGGTTAGAATGATTCTTTTTAGTGCTTTCTTGTTACAGACTGGGGTTGAGATATCAATGCTAATATCTCGTCACAAGTTGTTCAGTGTGAATCAACCCAGCAAAACTAGTATAATGCTTTTCGTTAAGTTTAAATGCAAATTTTCCTGATCTTCACAATTGAGGAGAGTTATAGGAGACTTAGTTTTCTTCTAGAATTTCACAGTTGAGTCTTAGGACCCTTCAATGAACTTTAGGGTACTTTAGTTTTAGTGAATGTGATTATTCAGTTCTACTTCATTGTATCAGCTGTCCTTCCTTGAAAATGATGGTGATGTTCTCTGGGCTGTGCCTCAGAATGGAAAATTGAGGGAAATGGGTTAATAGCTTATTTTAAAAGATATTTGTAAGTTTGCTTGGGTGTAAAAAAGAGAAGCAGCCAGGTGCAGTGGCTTGCACCCGTAATCCTAGCACTCTGGGAGGCTGAGGTGGGAAGATGGCTTGAGCTCAGGAGTTCGAGACCACCCTGAGCAAAAGTGAGACCCCGTCTCTACTAAAAATAGAAAAAATTAGCTGGGCATAGTGGTGCACGTCTATGGTCTCGGCTACTTGGGAGGCTGAGGAAGGCAGATCGCTTGAGCCCGAGTTTGAGGTTGCAGTGAGCTATGATGAGGCCATTGCTGTGTAGCCAGGCTGACACAGCGAGATTCTGTCTCAAAAAAAAAAAAAAAAAAGAAGAAGAAGCAAAAGACAGATAAAGGGAACAAAGGATAAAATTCAGAAGGTGAATATGAATTTGTGTTTTTAAGATGGAGTCTTGCTATGCTGCCCAGGCTGGCCTCCACCTCAGGTGCTCTTGCCTCAACCTCTTAAGTAGCTGGAACCACAGGAATGTACCACCACAGCCAGCGGAATGTGAATGTTTCCACCATGTTAGTGCATTTTAATAGTTGCTATTTGTTGTTGTTAACTCTCCTGATTGGCCCTCACAGTCTCTGTTTTTTTTAAAATACTTTTTAATTTCCCTGTTGTTTTATACCCCCATGGTCCTCTAATCAGCTGGAGAAAATTTCCATTGATCCAAACATACTATTTATAAAAAAAATATTTTCCAGGTAAACTTGTAAAATAACAGATTCATTCATCTTTTGTTTTTCTTCTGTAGTTATTTATTTTTCTCTGATTGGGGGAGCCTTTCGGGGGAACCTAAGCTGGAAAGGGCTTTCATGGATGGCAGCAACCGTAAAGACTTGGTGAAAACAAAGCTGGGATGGCCCGCCGGGCTAACTCTGGATATGATAGCGCAGCGTGTTTACTGGGTTGACTCCCGGTTTGATTACATTGAAACCGTAACTTACGATGGCATTCAGAGGTAAGAACTATATTTTATGGCTTTGCACGTGTGGGAGAAAGTGCGTAAAATGGGTGGAGAGGGATACCAAAGGACCAGAATTAAAATACCACTTTGTTGTTTGACATGATACCTTGAAATGACCATTGTATTGACATTTGCATGAAGTGACCTGCTCTGAGCTTAAACTTTTCTTGAGTTCTGTAATGACACTCATTAAATATTACCCTGAGCATTTGTTCTTTTTTTTTTTTTTTTGAGACAGAGTCTCGCTCTCTTGCCTGGGGCCAGTGCCGTGGCATCAGCCTAGCTCACAGCAACCTCAAACTCCTGGGCTCAAGCGATCCTCTTGCCTCAGCCTCCCAGGTAGCTGGGACTACAGGCACGTGCCACCATGCATGGCTAATTTTTTCTATTTTTAGTTTGGCCAATTTCTTTCTATTTTTAGTAGAGACGGGGTCTCGCTCTTGCTCAGGCTGGTCCCAAACTCCTGAGCTCAAACGATCCTCCCGCCTCGGCCTCCCAGAGTGCTAGGATTACAGGCGTGAGCCACCGCGTCCGGCCTAGCTTTTTTTCTTTGATTTCTTCTCTCCGACCCCGTCTCCAGTCCCAGATGAAGCACATTATTTTCTTTCACTCCTGACTCTATTTATTTGTCTAGGTCCTTTATGCTTTATTTCTCAAGATCACCTTGCCTTTTAGTTTTCTAACTTTACCCCAATAAATAAAATAAGTTTTATTATGTATTTGATGTTATCCACTGGGAATTAGTTGGATTTTACTCTACTCTTACATATTTCAAATTTCAAGGAGAAATTCTTTGCATTGTCTTTTTACCTAGCGTATTTCAAAGGTACTTAACAGTATTTGAATTTAGAATACGGCATAGTTTTTTCTTCATTTTCTCATTCTGATTAGAGCTAACTACCAGTTAGTTAACTATTTTAGATCCTCTCCTTTTGGTATTTTCAAAAATCGGGTAAAACATGTCCTTCAAATTTTGACCAAGAATAATTATTCTTTATGGATTCAGCAAATAAGTTGGCCAATTTAATTTTTCCAAATGACTTGATCTTATTATTTTCTCAATGAAAAAATACTATAGTTTTGTTTTTTCTTTATCTCTATTTTGTAAGGATGATATCACAGTTTGTTACTGGATTATATATATCCTCAGAGCAATCTCTGTTTGGTTAAATGAAGTGATTGGGTATTAATACTATGATTTCTATCAATGAAACTGGTTTCCATATGAATATGAATTAATTTTATTAAAAAATTTAGTCAATCGTATAAGTCACATAAAACAATTGCAAAATTGCCTAATTTTTTTTCCTCTTTCAGTGGGGTGTTTGGGCATTATATTATGTAGTCTCAGTATTTTTATGCTAAGGTTAAAGCAAAGCATAAAAGGTAAAAATCAATGGAGTGTCAGAAAGATTTGAGTGGTTTGCTGGCTGTGAAGAAACTTCAAAGAAATATTAAAGCTCATGAGTTAAACCGAAATCATAAAGTCACTGCCTCTTGCTTTGCCAGCAGGTGGCATTCAGGATTCTGGAATTTACTAACTGAAAAAGAAAACCATTCTCTAATCTTAATGTACCATGTCATTATTGAGTGTTTCAAAGTGTGCACTAACTTGCCACCTTAGGTTTCTTCGTTTTCTCCGTCAGTGTGTTTCCCAGCTTTAGTATCTTCAGGTCTTATTTCAGAGCTCTGTTGTGCTTTTTAGTTTTCAGGGGCTGCTGAGATTTTTCCTTGAGAACTTTCTATTATGCCAAAAGAAAGAAAATAAGAGTTTTTCCTCATGAACCATCCTCTATGTCACTTTATTTGTGTGTTTAACCGAATCATTGTCCACATAGTTGTAGTCATGGCAGGTGTCATTGATTTCTTGCCCTTGTTTATTGCCTTTTACTTCTGTTTTCCTCCGGTTTCGGTAGCTCTGGGCACTCTGCCTTCACAACAAGTATGATCAGTTGACAGTTTCATCAAGCAGATACATAAGAGTGGTAGCACTGCTTTTCTCTCCTCACAGTGACATCAGGAACCGATCTGGGTGTTTGCTGTGGGTTGAATTCTCTACCACTCACTGTCTTACTCCCTAATTGCTGAGAAGTGGTCAGTGGCACAGTGGGAAGTAATTGTTGAAGGCATTGCCACCAGATTTCCGAACCCTTGTTTTCACCCGCGGAATTCAAAACTCTATTTCACATCTTAGGCTTTTATGTGTGGAGCAACCTTAAAGGAATGAAGAGGAAATGAGAAAACAGTAATTTCTAGAAAGGTCTAGAACAAGCTGAAGGATTGACTAGGACTGGAATTTAACTTTCCAGGGTCTTTTTCAAGAGACAACATGAAAATCCTTCTATTAAATGTAGATGGAAATACACATGCATTTGCATATATTCTATTTAATATATTTGTAGCAAGAAATTATTTAGCTTTTTCAGCATTTAGTTGAACTAACTATACCTTTAATCATGATAAAGCAAAACAAACAAGAAATTCAATAATATATCCATATCTTTTGTAACAGGAAGACAGTAGTTCATGGAGGCTCACTTGTTCCTCATCCCTTTGGAATAACCTTGTTTGAAGGTCATGTGTTCTTTACTGATTGGACAAAGATGGCCGTGATGAAGGCGAGCAAGTTCACGGATACCAACCCACAAGTGTACTACCACTCTTCCCTGAGGCCCTATGGAGTGACCGTTTACCATGCCCTCAAACAGCCCCACGGTAAGCCACAGAACAGTGGTAACTGTGCTTGTTACCAGACTTTGTGTTAATATTAATAGAAAAGTTTTCTCGAAGTTATGGAAGTTAATAATGAGGGATGTCATGAAATTTGGATGGTGTTCTCAAATATATGAAGGGTTATCTAGAACGTTAAACTCTCTGAAATTGGCTGTGCAGATCATGGGCACGCTGGAGAAATGGATGTATTTCAGAGTTAAAATGCCAAAACTAAAAGAATTTAGAGATTTATTTAGCAGATATTTATTGGCACCTGCAATGTCCTAGGTCTTGTCTAGATGCTGGGGGTATAGCAGCAAACAAACCAAACCAAAATGCCTATGCTCATTCTACTGGGAAAAAAATCTTCTATTTCAAACTCTTTTTCTATTTCAAAGTGCTGATATTATAGTTAAGGAAGCTGAGGCCCAACTGAAGAAAACGAGATGTCTAAGTGGTCATTTTAGGTAGTGTCAGAGCCATTTTTTTCCTTCTCTGTTGCATATATATGGTACTTGTCCTTTGGTTTGTATTAGGTCTGTCATATGCCAGCAGGGTTTGATGTCTCTCTGGCTGGTCCCTTATTAAAGAAAAGAAATGTTTTGATTCAGACACTATTTAGTCTTCTGTTATTTTATAGTAAGTTTTATTTTGTGTTTCCAAGTTATAGATTAAGCTTTGATGTGTATATCTGGACTGCATATGGCTCTTTTCTGTATTTGCTTGTAGATCAAAGAAAAGAAATATGATGGACTAGATTATGTTGGTAGAAAGCTTAATATCGGTGAGCAGCAATTTAGAGAAAGACAGATTTGCTTTAAAATGCTCATGTTAAGTGATGGGGCTGTTTAGGATGGGGAAAACTATAACGTAATTAGGTTAATTTAAGGAAAAAAAAACCTAACTGTTAGAACTGGTACACTAAGATGAATATCCTACAGTGTCATCCTAGGAAAATAATATATACTTATCTGAAAATATTTTGGAAATATCTATTTGGGATAGTTTTTTTTTTTTTTTTTTGAGACAGAATCTCACTCTGTTGCCTCAGTTAGAGTGCGGTGGCATCCTCGACCTCAACTTCCCAGGCTCAAATGATCTGCCTGTCTCAGCCTCCCAAGTAGCTGAGACTATAGGGGCACACCACCACACCCAGCTAATTTTTTTATATTTTGTAGAGATGGAGTGTGCGGGGGGTGTCTTGCTATGTTGCCCAGGCTGGTCTCAAACTCCTGGCCTCAAATGCTCCTCCCATCTTGGCCTTCCAAAGTGGATTACAGGCATGAGCCACCACACCCGGCCTATTTGGAATAGTTTTTAGACTTAATTCACACCTGCCCTTACTCAGTTAGATCATCCAAATTACTATTTCTGTTATTTGACTCAGAATGATATGTCTGTTGTTTTCCCAGATCAAGCCACCTGAGAAGGTGAAGAGAATATTTTAAAGAATATTTGAAAGGCTAAGAAAACAATTTCAAAAGCAGATATAAAATTTTTAGCTATGGCAGCCTTGTGTGCAGTGTCCAGTGAGCTTCCTGAGGTCATTACTTTGAGGGTGGCTTTTGGAAGTATAAACTGGTTTGCATTGCAGACATGTATGGTTTTGGAATTAGATCTGGATTTGAATCCTACTTTAGCCATTTAGCTGCTGAATAATCTTGGGAAAGTTGTCTAACCTTTGAAGCCTTGGTTTCCTCTTCTGTAAAACTGGGAGAGTAATACTTACCTGTTAGAGCTATTGGTTGTTAAGTCGGCTTATTTACAAAGTAAGCATTCAGTGAGTAATACTTATTACTGGGGAGAAAGACCTCCATAGTTATTTAGTTGTAGGAGTCCTGTTTTTTGCTGCCATCAGTTTGAGAGTGGATGGGAGAGTAGCAGTGAAATTG
>RJWJ010017674.1:0-32658 GCA_004363605.1 Indri indri | reverse complement strand
AGTTACAAATAAATGAGGTGCCATGAGGAAAATCGATCACTTTCTTTACATTTAGACACAAAAGTACTAAAGGTCCCAGGGAATAATTATAATGACTAAACAATCCCAGAGCATTTTGAACAAATTACAGGAAGCCTGTGGAAGTACAAAATATTCTAAATAGACTAAAATTTCTATTACCATTTAAGTACTATTGACCTAGACGGTCCATAAATGAAGGTCACTAATATAATTGTCTAGAGAGATGTTACAAATGTTTTGGCAGCATAGTTGAAGCAAATGTTTGTTTTAAAGCTAATACAGAAAAAATGTATTTTAAATTATTGACAATAGATTTTTAATTTCATTCACTGTTTTTGGCAGCAGTCTAATCTTGAGGATCTGGTAAGGTAAACAAGCCATGGAGGTTGTAGTAGCTGAATAAGGCCCCTCCTCCAAAGATACCCATGTCCCAGACCCTGAAGCAAAGGGACATCAAACCTGTTAGAGCACTCCACAGGCAACTCCAGACCAGCACGCTTCTCCCTGGCACAGAGTCAGGGACTGAACTTGTACTACTCAGCCATAAAAAAGGATGAATTAATTCCTTTTGCAGCAATCTGGATGGAAATGGAGACCATTATCTTAAGTTAAACATCCAAGAATGGAAAAGCAAATACCACATGTACTCTCTAATAAATTGGAACTAACCAAGGGGCATATATGTGCACAAAGGGAAGTAAAAGTCATTGAAAATCAAGCGGAGGGGAAGGGGAAAGAGGCAAGAGGCAAAAACCTACCTAAGGGGTGCATAGTGAAGACTATTTGGGTGATGGGCATACGTACAGCCCTGATTCAAGCATTACAAAAGCTGTCCATGTAACAAAAACATTTGTACCCCCTTAATATTTTGAAATAAAAAGAAAAACAAAGATGCCTTTGTCCTAATCCTCAATGAATGTTCTACCTTACATGGCAAAGGAAACTAAACATTTTGAGATGGGGAGATTATACCAGATTATCTGAGTGGGCAACATTATTACCAGGGTCTTTATAAGAGGGAGACAGGAAAGTCAGTGTCAGAGAGATGTGATGACAGAAGCAAAGGTCAAAGTGATATGGGACCACAAGCCAAGGAATGCTAATGACCTCTAGAAACTAAAAAAGGCAAAGAAATGGATTTTCCTCTAGAGCCTCCATAAGGAACACAGACCTAGCAACCCATTTTAGATTTCTGGTTTCTAGAACTATAAAATAACAAATTTGTGTTTTTTAAGGCATGAAGTTTATAGCAAATTGTTACAGGAGCAATGGGAAACTAACATAGAGGAATTATATTTTTATTATGATACTTTATAAAAACATAAAAATATAAATATTGGGAGAAGCAGGAGAATTCTCCATTGTGTAGGATTCCTCGAAGCTAGAGATCCAGTTGCTTAGTATCTGTCCTCCATCATCTCATTCAATTTTACTAGGCCACCATTTCTCAATAAACATTCAAAAACCTATTTTATTTCTATATGACATAAAAAATGTCAACAGAAAATAAAAATTATTAAACATATTCCTACAATAGCATCAAAAATATCAAATACTCAGGAATAAATCCAGTGAAATATGTATAAGACTCTACACATGAAACTATAAAACAATATTGAAATAAATTTAAGAACTAAATAAACTGTAACTACAGATTAGAATACTAATGATATAATGACGTCCTTTATCCCCAAATTAATCAATGAAATTCAGTTAAAAATTCCAAGGAAATTTACAAGTTGATTTTGAATTTTTTTTTTTTATTTCAGGGTATTATGAGGGTACAAACATTATGGTTACACTTTATGTCTTCACCTCACCCAAGCGAGGGTTAAAGGCATGCCCTTCCCCCCTACAATGCTCCCCATGTCCTTTAGTTGTGGGTTTACCCCCCTATTCCCCTAATTCCTGGAGAGTATCGCTGCTATGTGATCACCCTAGTGTTGATCAGTTAGTACCAATTTGATGGCGAGTACAAGTGGAGCCCATTCTTCCGATCTTGTGGTGCCTCACTTTGGATAATGGGCTTAAGTTTAATCCAGGAAAGTATAAGAGGTTCTAGATCACTGTCATTTCTTATGATTGAGTAATATTCCATTGTATATATATACCAAATTTTAATAATCCACTCATGGATTGACGGGCACTTGGGTTGTTTCCATATCCTTGCAATAGTGAATTGTGCTGCCATAAACATTCAGGTGCAGATGTCTTTATCATAGAATGTTTTGTGCTCTTATTTAAGTGGAAATGCAAAGGGCCAAGAAAAGCCAAGACAATATCAAGGTAGACGGAAAAAGGTAGAACTATTCTACTGAAAATCAAGATATACAAATAGAACAATGGAATAAATGGAAGCCCAGATAGAGAGATACTAATACACACCTAGTAGAATGGCTAAAATCCAGAACACTGACACCACCAAATACTGACGAGGATGTGGATTAACAGGAACTCTCATCCATTGCTGGTATAAATACGAAATGGTATGGCCACTTTGAAAAATAGTTTGGCAATTTCTTACAAAACTAAACATACTCTTAACTATACAATCTGGCAATCATGCTCCTTGGTATTTATAAAAAGAAGCTGAAAACTTAGGTTCACACAAAAACCTGAACATAGACCTTTATAGTAGCTTTATTTATAATTGCCAAAACTTAGAAGCAACCAAGATGTCCTTCAGTAGGTAAATGGATAAATAAACTGTGGTACATACAGACAATGGAATATTATTCAGTGCTAAAAGGAAATGAGCTATAAAGCCATGAAAAAAGATGGAGTAACTTTAAATGCATATTACTAAATGAAAGAAGCCAATATGAAAAGGCTACATGCTATATGATTCCAACTATATGACATTCTAGGTAAGGTAAAATTAAAAATTTAAAATTTAAAACATTTAACATTTAAAAAAACCCAAGACCGAAAGGATGCTGAACTCTACCAGACCTACAAAGAAGAACTGGCACGTATTGTATTGAAACTGCTCCATAACATCAAGAGGAAGGAATCCTCCCTAACTCATTCTATAAAGCCACTATCACACTGATACCAAAGGAAAGAAAGGACACAACAAAAAAAGAAAACTGCAGACCAATATCCCTCATGAAAATATATGCAAAAATCCTCAGCAAAATACTGGCAAACCAAATCCTCAAAAAATAGTAGCAAACCAAATCCAATAGCACATCAAAAGGATAAGTCACCCTGATTAACTGTGTTTCATCACAGGGACACAACAACATGTGCCTATCAATAAATGTGATTCATCACACAAACAGAACTTTTTAAAAGCTCATATGATCATCTCGATAGATGCAAAAAAGCATTCAATAAAATCCAGCACTGCTTTATCAAAAAAACCCTCAAAAAACTTGGCAAAGAATAAACATACCTCAAACAATAAAGGCCATATGTGACAAACCCACAGCCAACATCATACTGAGTGAGGAAAAGTGGAAAGCATTCCTCCTAAGAACTGTAACAAGATAAGGATGCCCACTGTTATCACTAAGAACTGGATCAAGAGAAGTATGCCCCGTGTCATCACTTCTATTCAACATAGTTCTAGAAGTCCTAGGCAGAGCAATCAGATGTGAGAAAGAAATAAAGGGTATCCAAGTCTTAAGAGAGGAAGTCAAACTATCCCTGTTTGCTGACTTTATGATCTTATCTGGAAAATCTTAAAGACTCCTCCAAAAGACTCCTAGAATTGATAAATTCAGTAACATCTCAGATTACAAAATTAATGTACACAAATCAGTAGTATTTCTACACACTAAAAACAGCCAATCTGGGAATCAAATCAAGAACTCAATGCCATTTACAACAGCTGCAAGACATAAAATACCTAGGAATATACTTAACCAAGGAGGTGAAAGATCTCTACAAGAAGAACTACAAAACACTGATGAAAGAAATCATTGATGATGCAAACAAATGGAACAACATCCCATGCTCATGGATCAGAAGAATCAATATTGTTAAAATGTCCAAACTTCCCAAAGTTATTTACAGATTCAATGCAATTCCCATCAAAATACCAATGTCATTTTTCACAAAATTAGAAGAAACAATCATAAATTTCACATGGAATCAAAAAAGAACTGGAATAGCCAAAATAATCCTAAGCAAAAAGAACAAATCTGGAGGCATCATATTACCCAACTTCAAATTATACTACAAGGCTATAGTAACCAAGATATCATTGCATTGGTATAAAAGAAGACACGCAGATCAATGCAACAGAATAGTAAACCCATAAATAAAACCATACATCTACAACCAACTGACATTTGTCAAAGCAGACAAAAAAAATACAGGGGGGAAAGAACACTCTATTCAATAAATAATGCTGGGAAAATTTGATAGCCACATGCAGAAGAATGAAACTGGATCCCTATTTCTCACAATCTACAAAAATTAACTCAAGTTGGATTAAAGACTTAAATGTAAGACCTAAAACTATAACAATTCTAGAAGAAAACATAGGAAAAACCCTTCTGGACATTGGCTTAGGCAAAGAACTTATGACTAAGACTCCAAAAGCAAATACAGCAACAACAAAAATAAATAAATGAGACTGAATTAAACAAAAATACTTCTGCAAAACAAAAGAAGTAAAAGAGTAAATAGACAACCTACAGAATGGGAAAAAATATTCACAAACTATACATCCAAAAGAGGACTGATATCCAGAATCTACAAAGAACGTAAACAATTCAGGAAGAAAAACAAATAACCCCATCAAAAAGTGGGCAAAAGACACAGATTTTTTCCAAACAAACATATACAAATGGCCAAGAAACATATGAAAAAATCCTCAACATCACTAATCATCAGTGAAATGCAAATCAAGACCACAATGAGATACCACCTTACCCTTATCAGATGGCCATTGTTAATAAATAAAAAAATTATAGATGTTGGCACAAATGCAATGAAAAGGGATCATGCACACACTGTTGGTGGGAATGTAAATTAGTACAACCTCAATGGAAAACAGCGTGGAGATTCCTCAAAGAACTAAAAGCAGAACTACCATTTCATGCAGCAATACTTCCAATGGGTATCTACCCAAAGGAAAATAAGTCATTATATCAAAAACACTCCTGCAGCCCCATGTTTATTGCAGCATAATTCACAATAGCAAAGGTATGGAATTAACCTAAATGCCCATCAACTGATGCGTAAAGAAAATGTGGTATATATTTTATTTACACACACACACACAAACACACACACACATACCCCATGGAGTACTACTCAAACATAAAAAGAAATGAGATGATGTCTTTTGCAGCAACTTGGATGAAACTGGAGACCATTATCCTTAATGAAGTATTTCAGGAATTAAAAAACAAATACTGCATGTTCTCACTTATAAGTGGGACCTAACCAAGGGGTAAATATGATCATAAAGTGGTATGATGGTCAGTGAAAACTAACAAGGGTGGATGTAGGAGCACAGTGAGGGATACAAAACTACCTATTGGGTACAATGTACACTATTCTGGTGACACGTACACTAAAAGCCCTGACTTCAGCATTATACAATTCATCCATGTAACATAAAACACTTGTCCCAATAAGTCTATCAAAATAAAGGAAAGAATAGAGACCCCCGAAATAAAGCCATATACCTACAACCAAATGATCTTTGACAAAGCAGACAAAAAATACACTTGGGAAAGGACACTCTATTCAATAAATGGTGCTAGAAAAATCGGATAGCCATATGTACAGCAATGAAACTGGATTCCTATCTCTCACCACACACAAAAATTAACTCAATGTGGATTAAAGACAATGTAAGACCTGAAACAATAAAATTCTAGAAGAAACACTAGGAAAAACTCTTCTGGACTTTGGCCTAGGCAAAGAATTTATAACTGAGACCCCAAAAGCAAAAGCAACAAAAACAAAAATATCTAAATGGGACTTAATTAAGCTAAAACATTTCTGCATAGCAAAAGAAATAATCAATAGAGTAAATACACAACCTACAGAATGGGAGAAAATATTTGTAAACTATGCATCTAACAAAGGACCAATATCCACAATCTGTAACAAACTCAAACAAATCAACAAGAAAAAAACAACCCCATTAAAAAGTGGGCAAACCATACGAACAGATATTTTTCAAAAGAAAACATGCAAATGGCTAACAAACATGAAAAAATGCTCAGCATCACTAATCATCAGGGAAATGCAAGTCAAAACACAATAACATACCACCTTACCCCTCACTTTTTTATTAAAAAGTCATAAAACAATAGATGCTGTTTTGGATGTACAGTGAATAGGGAACACTTATATACCATTGATGGAAATGTAAATTATGAAGATTTCTCAAAGAACTAAAAGTAAATTTACCATCTGACCCAGCAATCCCACTACTAGGTACCTACCCAAAGGAAAAGAAGTCATTATATAAAAAGATACCTGCACCCATATGCTTATCACAGCACAATTAACAATTGAAAAGGCACAAGATATGGAATGAACCTAAGTGTCCATCAACCAATGAGTGGATAAAGAAAAGTGTGTATACACACACACACACACACATACACACACACACACACACACACACACACTATGGAATACTATGCAGCCATAAAAAAATTAAATAATGTCTTTTGCAGCAACTTGGATGGAACTGGAGGCCATTATCCTAAGTGAATTAATTCAGGAACAGAAAACCAAATAACTCATGTTCTCACTTATAAGCGGGAGCTAAACTATGGGTACACAGGGTCATACACAGTGGTATAAAAGACACTGGAGATTCAGAAGAGGGAAAGATACCCAATTACTTATTAGATACAATGTACACTATTCAGGTGATGGGTACACTAAAAGCCCAGGCTTCACCACTATATAATACATTCATGTAACAAAAAACAACCTTTACCTCCTAAATCTATTGAAATAAAAATTTTAAAAAAAATATGTGCATAGTTTCTGTGGTTTTTATAAAAAAAAATTCAAGTTCATTAATCACCTGAGCTTAGTTATTACAACTGAAATGGTACATAGGAATGTCAGCTTTTATAATAACCATAATTGATCAAAAATACATTTTTCCTTCTCTATGAGTAAGGAATTAGCACACATATACTCCCACACACAAATACAATAATTGGACAGAAAAGCATTGATTTTTCTTAATTAATAGCATGTTAAGGAAATTCAGGACTTTTATCACTTTTTTCCAATCTCATTGTTTTCCTTAAAATGTTAATCTATAAATATTGCGGTAAGAGTTAAAGAATGCTGAAAAACCAACCCTGACTATAGAATTCTATAGAGTGTCTGTCCTATTTTTTAATTTTCCTGTTGTAAAAACCAAATTCTTGCTACAATTTATTTATCTAGGCTTTTCTTAAATTATGTGTCTCTCCCACTGCAGGCATAAATATCAGCTAGGTCTTCCTTTGTGTGTGTTCTTTTTAGATCAATGGCTTAGTTCCAAAACACTTTAATTCTCTCAGGGTAAGCACAATTTCCAAATGCTATGTAATCTGATAAATATGCTATAAAAGTACAGGCAGCACCATTGTGGGTAGCCAAGCTCTACAAAAGAAGAAATGAAAATGAGCTGATGGAGAGAGAATTTTTCCTCTCTCCCTACTTGGAAACATTAGATATTATAGATTCTAAGAGCCATACCCAGCAACTTGCAATTTGAAAATTATTGGCGCCAACAGAATATAAGTAGATACAGAAAACAAATTTCTTTGGCTCAGATTAAATTTGTTACTATTACCTACCTTTTGCCTCCTCTATCACTGAGGGATGGGAGCAATAAATAAATATTAATATAATATGGATATATATAATATCCATATTAATATAATGTGGATATAATATGGATATATAACACTGTCATGTTCAAATATATTTTTAACAGTACATGGATGGTTTCTATAAGCAATAAATACAGAGGAGGTGATTCTTATCAATATGGTTCATCACACCTCATCTCCTCCATCTTTGTAAATACAACCTTCCAGACAGAGATCTGAAACACATCAAGACTCTCTTTTCATACAGAGCTAAGGTTGTGGATACCTGATAAAATGCACCTTCAACAATCTTTAGCCATTCAGCAAATTCTTTTAGGATCAGGCTCTTCTCTACACTTAGTATTCTCCTCCCCTACCCTGATGTGAGTCTGGTTTCCTGTTTCCTTCCCATTCCCTCTTACCTAGATTCTCCTTTTGGAGTGATGACCCGGTTGGATTATCTACCTGGCTTGGGATTCACTCCTGCCCGCAGATACAGCCTCTTAGACCAGGGACTTTGGATTCAGGAGTCCCTGTTTCCATACCAACCCCAGCTCCTGTGATTCCAACCCCCAATCCAAGTCTCATACAGTTTCTATATTTCATTGTAGAAAGTGCAGGGTATAAGGAGATAGGAACATTCTGTTTCTTCAAGTCTAAAGCACTGTCAATTTAATAATAATAAAAAGTGGAGGGAGATGCTTTACATATAACCTTCAACTCTAACAGCCGTACAGTTTCAGAAACATAAGAATACAGAGAAAAGAAAGGCAGCATTGAATGGAGGAAATATAATGGTACACTTATATTAAACCATTGCTTTGGCCAGCAGAATCCTACACTGGTCCCTTCATAGCAAATGCTAAGAAATTAATCTCTTTAAGTAAAATTTTAAGATCTATTTAAAGAGATGTGTTAAAATTAAAGACTTTGAATTACAGTTTAAGTAATAACATAGAGTTCAGCAAACTGAAACAATAACAATGTAATAGTTCTAAAAACAGTTGAACTGGAATTCTGTGATCTAAATCACATCCAGACCTCCAAGGGAGATTTAAAATATAGATTCCTAAATCACATCCCAAACTTGCTGAATAAGAATCTCCATGGATCAGGATAAGGAGTATTTTTAATAAGTGGTGCTAGTAGTCCCTGAAGAAGCAAGCCTTCCTCAATCCCTGCTCTAGACAGTGGTCTTTCAGTTCTTCATTTCATGTTGTGGGACTTGTTTCAAAGTTGCTGCAACAACAAGCAATCAAAGTGCAATTTCCAATGAAAGTAAGAAGCAGAAATAAAAACAAAATACTTAATGTGAATCTATCACTTGTTATTGACTCTGGTTGATCAAGATGTTTTTAACATCCATTTCCCATTTTACAACTTCAGTGTAGTGTAATATTTAAGGACATAGAATTTGGAGACCTGTGGGCTGGTTCCAAGCCAGCCTCAGTCACATACTAGCTCTGTGGCCCCATAAAATTTTCTCTATGCTTCATTTTCCTTATCCAAAAAAATAGAAATATTAGTATTTACCTCATAAAGTCACTGTCAAGATTAAATTACTAAATACATATAAATTACGATAAAAATTCCTAACATTTTGAAAGCATTCAATAATCTGAGTTATAATTAATATTTTCATTATAGCATTGAATTAGGTGAGGGTTTTTTTGTTGTTGTTTTTTTGTTTTTTGGGGTTTTTTTTTTGAGACAAGGTCTTGCTCTGTTGCCCTAGTAGACTGGAGCGCAGTGGCCTGATCATAGCTTACTCCAGCCTAAGCTCCTGGTCTCTAGCAATCCTCCTGCCTTGGCCTCCCAAAGTGCTGGGATTATAGGCATGAACCACCATGCACAGCTAGATTAGATGTTGAATATTGGGAAGATACTAGGTTTAAGTTAAAATAAATAAATCTATAGACTATTATAAGTTACTATTTCTTTTCACAGATAGCAAAATATCCTTCCAGTTTGAGTTTATTAGAAACATAAATGTCCACATGCCAAAGTACTAAACAAAGAAGTACAGAATACATATATATATATATACACACACACACGATGTATGTGTATATATGCCTATGTTTCCAAGACTGATAAAATTGAGCATACTATGTTTTAAAAGTCAAAAGAGGCTTTGATGGATTTATTTTAATTTTTAGGTTGTTTGTTCAATCTAGAAAATCTGAGTATCTCGCCCGAGTAAATATGCTTCATGACACATGAATGATAAATGCATTTCATACCGTGGAAGACTTTCTTTCCAAAAACCAGTTATCAACTGCTGAAATAAATTCCCACAGGGAAGAAGAAACACTGTGCACGTGGTCAAGTTCTGTGTTTCTCATTTCTGTCATTTAATTGCTCTATACTTCTATCTGGCTTTACCACAGGAAAGTTTGATGCATGAAATTTGCTTCAAAGCTGAGAATAACAGACTCTTCTTTAAGGCTTATTCCATACAGCATAATTTTCTGGGGGAAAATGTGCAAAAGTGCTTTGTGGCAACATATATGGAATGGGGAAAAAATGGTAAAAAGCCAACATTCTCCAAAGGAAAGAAAAGTAACTGGGATGAAACCCTCTGTCTCAGAAATCTAACTTTATTGAAAACCCATGCATTATGTATTATTTACCATTTTTCAGGGTCTGAAAGTGAGTGGAGAAACAACAGACAAATTCATTAAATATGAATGTTTTTAATTCATGTACACATGTCAAATTTTTTGTTGTTGTTATTATATAAGGAAACTTACTCCTTCCATACTCTAACCCCCCAAAAATGCAGGCTACCTGTCATGCTTTTAGATTTTAGACCTGTTTTGTGTTCTTCTCCTCTAGCCCCTTAAGATTATATAAGTTTTTTAACTAAAGGTATAGAATAACAGAAATCCTTCAATCTTCGAACTGGAAAGTAAGCAGGAAGATCTAAAAGGAGCTTATTTCTCAGTCCCCCAAGGATCAGCGTGGGATCTTGACTGCTGCTTATTGAACTTTAAGAGTCCCTATCATGTAAAAGCACCTGCCTAGTTTTCCAAATATCTCCCCCTTCCTCAAAGCTAAAGGGCAACTGGACACCTCCAAAGGGAGCTCAAGTGTCTTGAGGGAACTTGTGGAAGAAAGGTGGACTGTCAAGGCAGGGAATTCCACCGTAAAAGACTGAAGAAGTATCGAATAGGACTAGGTCTGAAATCACTTACAGTAATTTAGCCATAAACTGCACTGTTTCAGGGACCAATACAGTGTGGAGGTTGAAGGTAGAAACTGAAGTGTGTAGGGAAAAAATCTATGGATATATCACACTAAGGAGACGGCATCTGGACTCCTCCATGAAGAAAGCCTTGATGTTTAGCCAGTGCGAGCTAAAGGAGAGAGAGCCCCAACAAAATCAAAGCTGTTAGCCCTTTTTCTCTAATCCCAGACCCTGGACAAACCAGAAGATGGAGTGGGAGGAAGAGGAGTGCATGAAGAAACCATTACTGCTGATCCTTGAGCCACAGATCTGGGTGGGCTGGGGTGGGAGTTGAGGCTGTGTGCAGACAGGGAGAATATATGAATTAGGTATGAGATCAGAACTTTAGCAGTCTGGACTGGATTTCCAGAATATCACTTGAAAATTAAAAAAAAAAAAATTATCAGATCTGAAAGTTACTAAAAGGTTCTGGGGTCTTGCTGAGCTGTCACCCAGGGACAGGAAAGGGGGGAGTGGTAGAATTTTTGTTTGTTTGTTTTTTCATTTGGGTTTTTTCATTTTTTTTAATTTCATTTCATTTTTTCAGCTTAGCTGGGGGTGGAGGGGAACAAAGGAGTCATTTCCTACTGTACACTATTGAGTCCAGGCCATTCAATAAACAGGTTACATTTAGAATAAACCTTCATTCACTGATGGAAACTAAGTGTTTCTCTACTCTCTGGAACCCAAAAGAGTTCAAACAAAAGAGCTTTGATATTTTCATTTAGTCTATTGTATAGATATCTTCTTAGATAAACAGGTAAGTAACATCTTGCGATAGCCTTCTCTTACCTGCCAAGTTATCTTTCAAATGAGAAAAAGCAGTAAGTATTCAAACTATAGGCTTTGGAATGTTTTCTGTAATCATTCAATTCACAGTAAATAAATCCTTTTATGTTGATTATTATGCAGAAGAAAACGCAATTTGTCTAGAAAAAAAGAGATTTTATTAATAAAATTCAGGTATAATAAGATTATATGTATTTTTGATAAACTTGAACTAAATTTTTAGTTTTTGTCTACCTCAACCAAAGGGAAAAATTATTTCCTACATCGACATCAGACTATGTCTCACCAGGTATTGTCAAGGGGTTGAAATCGACTATCTCTATACTCAGACATGCATAAATATGATTTTCTGTGTTTTAAATTACTTACCTCATCTTGGCTCTCAAGTTTGCCAACTAAATGTATCCTGGTGGCTTTATTTGGAAATAGTCTATTTAGAGTAATTACTCATTTCCAGATTTTCGCTTTTCCTCCAACTCCTTCTTCCCACATGGCCTCTGGGTACAAGATAAACCTAGATTTCCAATTAGCAAAGGGCAGGAAGTATCTGGTCCTTATGATTTCCTCTGGCTATGATTATCCCATTTGGTTAGAGCAGGGACCTCTTTTCTCACTACATCTGTAGATGCAGATACAGTAGCAGATACATCTGCCTGGTCACTGCATACCCTAATGTAGTGTCTACAGAGGTATGACTGCTCTCACTTGGTCTGCTTAGAGTTAGGCTCATACATGCTGCTGATAATCATGGAACTTCACTTTGCCTCCAGTCCTGAAATGACTGCACACACTGTGTCCTCTTTATCCGAACCTGAGTGTTCTTATGAACCAGTGATGCTCTCAGCACTTTCTTTTCCCATCTTTAACTTCTACTGCAATAGTCAAGTTTCTTTTTTATAAGCAACAGAAGCAGACTCTGCCTGAATAAGGTGGCAGTGGTAGGTTTGAGAATTATAAAAATATTTTGTATGTGGCTTGAAGAAACAGTGAAAAGGCTACAGAACCAGACTTGAGTCTAAGCTTTCAGGAACATAATCGAAAATTATGCCCTAGGACTTCCACTTCTGAGTAGACTGCAGTAGGTGGGAGCAGGCCAATGTTCCCACTGCAGTGGCTAGATAAAAATATGGATGAATTTCAAGATCATATTATAAAACACATTAGAGAGCTGTGGAAGCCAAGAGGACTAGAAATACTAAAATTCTAGTGCTTTTCTAGGTAAACTGATAATCTTCAGATGTTTTTGTCCCTGGAGAAATTTGCTGATTATAAGATCAGGCCAAGAATCCAACTTCGATTAGGTAAAAGTATTCTAACTGAAGAAAGGATATCAGGGAAGTCTTTCAAGTTCACACAGATTGAATGATGTATTAGAAACTAGAGTAACTCCAAACGCATGATGTGTTTTCCCTCAGTGGTTTTTGAATTCCGGAGTAGCACAAGAGCCTGTTGTTTTCATCTAGAAACAAAGGAAAGTCTCCCGCCATGTCATTGTACTTAGAAGACAAGTCCACTAGAGAAAGGAGGCCTACTTCAAATGTTCCACTGGTCTCCTCCTAAATAACTTTGCCTGATTTTGAAACTGCTTGTGATAGGAAACCAATGAATTACATACACTCAAAAAATCTGAAAGGTACAACTGAATCTCCCAGTTTTTTAGGGCTGAAAGATAGAGACTTGCCAGGCTCTCAATCAAAAACCTGGGAGGGAAATGCCCAAGGAATAGAGTCAAGCCACAAGTTGGCTGTGTCTTCCTAAAATTGCAACCCAAAACCAATTCGGGTGAATCTTGGATTGAATTGAGGTGATCAGTTCCTCCTATTATCTGCTTAACCAAGTAAAGGAAGAACCATCTCTGGCAGAATCACATTGTCAAATGGACATTCTGGATCTGAAAAATATAATATTTGAAATGAAGAACTGATCAGAAGTGCTTAACATCAAATTAGACACAGCAAAAGACAGGATTACTGAATTCAAAGACAAGTCAATATGCAAAATATGCAACCTGAGGCACAGAGGGAGAAAATGAGAGACAGAGAGAGAGAGAGAGAAAACAAGAACACAGAGCATAAGGAACATGTGAAACAGTAAAAAGCTAACATACATATAAACTGAAGTCCAGAAGGAGAAGAAAGAAAAAAATTGAGGCGGGACCTATATTTGAAGAGATAATAGCCAAGACTTTTTCAAAAGCAATAAAAGCAACACACAAATTCAAAAAGCTCTGCAAGCCTCTGGCAAGACAAGTACAAGGAAAAAGAACCTAAGGCCACCGATAGCCAAACTGCTGAAAACCTAAGACAGAGAAACATCATTAAAGCAATCCAAGAAAAAAACAGACACTATCTCCAACGGAGCAACAGTAAGACTAGTAGCTAACTTTTCAACGACACTGTGGAATCTGGAAGATAATGAAACGTCATCCTTAACATGCTTAAAGAAAAAGATGCTAATCTAGAATTTATTATTTAGGAGAATGAGCCTCCAAAAATGAAAGCAAAATAAAACTAAGGGAATTTGTCACCAAAAGACCTACACTAAAAGAAATACTATTATCGAACTCAGAGATTTCAAAGAACTTTTTTTTCTCAATCTTGGAGTTTGCTAGGAAATCATTCCATTTTTGGAATGTAAGTTATAAAAGCAGGGTCTTATGTTGCCCTCAAATAGCCCATGGGTTCTAAAAGGGGGGAGAAAAAAAATTACACAAGTCAATTCCCCATTTTGGATCACAAGCTTGGCTTTCCACAGACAAAAATATTGAGTAATATCTACTTCCTTTTTTTTCATTTTGATAGAATGACAGCAGTGAATTTTGTACTTTGTACATTAGGCACTCAATAAGTAAATACATAAATATGTATTAATCTGTTGATATTTAGTCTAGAGGCATTGAAAGCAGAAATTAAAGGAAATGCTATATCAGTCTTTAATATAGCTTTTTAGAGTTTACAATGAATTTTTATTTGCATGATGCTATTTAATGCTTACAAACTCATAAATAAATTATTAATAGTATTCGAATTTTATACATAAGAACACTGAATCTCCAGTGAGTTAAGCAACATGTTAAATTAAGAAGTATATCTCTTCTCAAGCTAGGTTGGAGCAAAGTTTGGAAGGGATAAAATAAAACTAAGTTCCAAAAAGATTAAGTACCCATATTCAAACCCAGATTTCTTTACAAAATTATCAACTCTATCCTCTATCCAAAACAAGCAAACAACAGAAACAACAAATATATATGTATGTCACCTCTACATATGTATGTCACCTCTACATATTTATTTCTGTATATTTTAAATCATCATATATTTAACAAATGTGATCTTTCAAGTAGAGAATACTAAAAATAAAATTGCCAGAATGTGTTTCTAACCATCCAGTAATAGAGAACCTTTAGAGTTATATTAATGAGTTTAACATCACTGATTCATTTTAGCTAAAGTACCTAAAGCAGTTTCTTCCTTAATTTCTAATTTTGAAATATTTTAAACATGAAAAGTACTATAACAGATATTTGTGTACCCATGACCAAGTTTAAACAGATATTAATATTTTGTCATTTTTCTTCAGTTTCTTCTATTTTCATTTTTAAAGAATAAACATTTCCCCTATGATTCTCCTCCTTCTTCCCCAAAAGTAGCCACTATTGTGAATATTTTTGTACATTACCTAAATATAAATGTTTCTGCTTTTAATTTACTTATTTAACTGAACCAAATTTAAGATTTGAAATATTTTTATACCCTGAATTCAATTGTTCCTGTAAATGGCCAAAGGCAAACTTCACCCAGGCCTCCAAATATGCGTAGAACAGTACAAAGCTGCAGAACCAGATTTCCATGCCTGTTTCTCATCTTCACCCAGTTCCTCAGAAATTGGGTGTGTTTTCCTCTGAGAAAAAAAAAAAAATGTCAAGGGCAACAAGTTCCATGTCACCATGCTCCATGCATTTTAAGAATCAATCATCCCTTCAAATTTCTGGTAAAAGGGGATCTCCCCAAATGACTTGTGTTCCTGATGGGGAGCCTGCCTCTGCAGGACAGGAAGTTAGATCTGACAAATCCTCAACCACATTACTAGACATCCATCCTGACATTTTATAAAAAGACAAAGAAAGAATCATAGCACAAAAAGTTCTGCCACGTTGAAAAGGCTTTCCCAGACTAAAGCATCTGTGATTTTGCGGATAAATCAGATCACACCTCCCTTTTGTACCCTCTCTAGCTTCGTGTTGGGAGGGAAGGATGGAAGCAAGAGAATAGAGATAAACTCAGCCAAAAAATGTAATATATCAAATATAAAGAACTATAAAATATGTCTACAGATTGATTTTTCTTCTGTGTTTTTGCTGGGTATCAATATCTATTAACAGGTATTGATTTTCAATTTTATAACATAGTCATTTTTCTGTATTATGAGGCTTGATTTGTCTTGGAGGGAGGAGGCACTATAAACATCACTTCTCCATTGCAAAGGCAGACTGTATCTACCAACCTATTTTTTGGGGAGATTGTAAAGTGATTTCCCAAACATCATATCGTACTATTGTTTAATTATATTTTGTATCAATACAAGTTAACTGTAATAATTGACTTAATGGCCTGTGACCACCCTCTAGTGCGTCCCTTACTTGATGAAGCAGCAGAAGCTCCTTCCCCAATCTGAAGTTGTCTCTGGAGTTTCCTCCCACTCCCAGTATCTTTGTTTTCTATGAGTTAAAAGAGACTGTATATAGGAAATATGAGAGTCTGAAGTACATAATACCTAAAACCATCTGATATGTATGCCAAAATCAGGGGGGAAAACTGCAGTAAGTTCTCAAATTCAGGTCTCAATGTCAATTCTAGAGGCCCTGTTCAGGCCTAGCACACGTCAGGTGATCTAATTCCAAAAGTATCTGCCCTTGCCCACTGCTCCTGTGCTACTATCCCCAAAACATTTCACGATAGACCCAACTATAAGTCAAGAAAAGTATGATAAAAGATATATTTTTTCTTTTGTACATTACTTACAGGCTGACAGAAAGTTAAGTACATGCATCGGTTCACCCTTCCTAACTTCCTTCTTCCCTCGTACAACATCATTCCCTCCTTCACGTAAGTCCTCATAGCCCTTTGTCTCCGTTATAGTACTGATCATACCCTAGTAAGGCCAGCTCTCTCTGATTTTGTCTTTCTAGATTCTCATTGTTACTTCATTCTAAAGATAGAAAATAGGTATTATTTATCTCAGTACTGTCAAGGCTTAGCATATAGTGAATTTACAGTGTATGGTTTTAGAATGAATGAATAAGTTAAACTAGCTCTTTCAACTGGGGAGCAATTTAGTAAATGACTAAAGCCAATGCATTCATTCTAGACCAGGGAGCTGGTATCAGACACATGTCAGAGTTTTCCACTTGACTCCACTAGATGTGTATCTCAGCCAGATCCCCGGTATGATATTTAGGTATCCGTGAGATAACCGCAGTTCCAACCAATCCCATAAGCATTCTTGATTTCAAAATAGAACATCTAGTTACAAATTCCTACATGGTTTTCGACTCTAGTGAGATAGCCCGGACTACACAGAAATCTCAGGTCTAATTCTCCTGTACTCTCTTACAACCTACACCAAAGCCAGGCTCTAGTAGATGTGTTTATCCAAAGCAGAAAATATCTACAGAGTGTCCTCTAAGTAGAAGATTCTCTGTTAGCTATCAGGCCCATCTTGATCCTTTTGCCTTGGCCCCCAACCTGGAGTCCTTTAGGTCTCCAAAGATGAAGGCCTTTCTCAAGCAAAGACATATTTGGCTCCAAATTTTACCTTTATGGAAAGAACAAGTAAGAGAATAATCTCTGCTCTACCTTGCCTTCTCTCCTAGCTTTGTGACCCTTTACTCCCACCACCAGAGTTCTCAGCACCTGGGTTTGGGGGTAAACATAATGATTTCTCTCTAACGGGGCCTTTTTCTGCCTCGGTGGAATAAAGGGCCAAGGGCACAGATCCAAACAAAACCAGAAGCAAATACCACAGTGATGGGTTAGAAATTAAGTAAATATTTTAAATATCTAGTTTATGTGATATAGCTTATAATGATGCCACCTAAGAAAACCCCTTCCCCAGGGATACCAGGGAAAAGAAAGGAAGGAAGGAGGGAGAAAAGAAGAAAAGATGAAAGATATTAATACCCATTATTAGACCAAGTCAACAAGTAAAATAAATTGTCATCTTTGTCTTCTACTCAAGTTTCCTGCAAAAACAAAATAATTTTTTTTCTCATACCAATTAGTAGCTATTCTGGCCAGAGAAAAAATGGTTCCCTTACATATGAGCCTGAATAAGGGCAATGAGACTGACTCTATCCTCCTTGCGTTCCCTGGCCTACTTATTTTTTTCTCTCACTCTCTGTTCTCAAAATCCTTTGCCGAATGATGGCTTGGTGTTCTCTGCCTTAAATGTGATCCTCCACTAATTCTTTTGCTATAAACATTCTCACTTATTTTCAATGTCTTTTAGAACTTTGCGGGTGATTGATTTGATTGGTTTTTGTTTGGTTTTTGTTTTAGTATTTACTGATCTATTAGTTTCTGAAAGAAAGTTGAGCCCCTTCTGAAGCCATGTCAGGGATTACATTTAATAAAATGAGTCAAAAACTGAATAAAAATGTGCAATCAGCCTAAAATAATGAGCTGGTAGTTTTAGGGGATTCAATTTCCAGATCTTCAACAGCATATAAATTTTTTCCTAAAAGTATTTTCAAGGGGCTGATTCTCTTTTCCATCTCTATTCCCACAATGTTCTCCTTTTTTTTCAAAAGGCACATCTCTCACTATCCTGAATCTTACTCTCATATATTAGCCCAGGGTGTAAAAAATTTATAGTTGCCAAATAAAGGCACAAGTCAAAATCTTAGTTTTAGAACCAAGAAAGTGAATGACATCAACAACTGCATAGAAAAGCCTTTTGCAAACCAAGTGGTTTCTAATCCTTTGCTTTTAACTAAATTAAAGAAGGACCTAATTGAGTTGTTAGCTAATAATTCATTAAAAATTATTTTTCATGATAGATCACCATGGGATTTTTGGCATATAACATGTGAGGAGCTTATTTCAGGCATCTATTAATATTTCTGCCTAACCAAACAACCCCAAAACTTAGTGTCTTAAAATAACAATTTAATATTAATATTTCTTATAAATCTGTAGGGTAGGAATTTAAGCTAGGCTTAGCTGCTCCTGTGATATCAACTGGGGTCATTCACTCAACTGTCTTCAGCTGGTGAGTAGACTGAGATGAAAGGTCCAAGGAAGTTTCACTCACTTGTGGGTGTCGCTGACCTCTCCTTATAACTTCACATGCGCTTTCTCCCAGAGTACGAATTTTTTTATATCATGACCCACTTTAAGAGGTAAATAGTAGCTTCCAGGTCTCTTAAATGCTAGGCCCAGAACTCTCATGGTGTCACTTCCTCCAAATTCAATTGGTCAAAGAAAATTACAAGACCAGCCTAGAGACAAGGGTAGAAGAAATAGATTTGACCTCCTGTTGGATGAAAGAGTATGCACGTACCTGTAAGGAAAGAATTGATGGCAAGCATCTTTGGAGACTACCTACCACAGAGTTCAGAGAATTATATGACATCTGTATAACAAAACTTCTTCCATTGACAAATGCTTTTCATGGATTTATTCAGGAATATTGAGTGCTACCACCCATCTGGCACTGTTCTAAGAATAGAGGATACAATAGTAAATAAAAGCCTACACATTTTGAGCAACAGAAAAGATAGCTACATTTTGCAATAAAAGATACTTTATGAATGTCAGCAATTATTGTTGAGTCTGAGGTGAGAACTTAAAACAATACATCAGCCATTTCAACTGAACTTTGTAACATGGCCAAGATATAGCGCTCTATTGTTTAAGAAATTTCTATATTACTTTAGGTTGGTGTGGTGAAATAAAAGGCTTATTTTCAAAGTTTTAGTTATAGGAAAGCACAGAATCACCGGTTGGAATTAATTCTATTTCTATTTCTCATTCTTCCAACAAATGCATATGGTTTTATACAGAACATCATCCCTGCTGTTTGAAGACTAAGAGATGACAAGACTATAAAAAATGGGTAACATCTGAGAGTGGTTTTCAGAAATTTGATGAGGAATTTCCTGTACAGTCTGGAGTGGAAAGACTAGGATAATGTCTTGGTTGGTAAAGGCTAAGTATCCTTTTTCTTATTACTAAAAATACTTCTGCTTTGTTATAAATAATACATAATACTCCTATTATATGTTATATAATATGTAATTCTCCATATATGTGTGTATGTGTGTGTGTGTGTGTGTGTGTGTGTGTATATATAAGTGCTTAGATAAATGACTATTAAGGCTTTAATGGTAGCAATCTACCTGAATGGGAATTGACAGCTAGGTATAGGAGGTTCAGGGTTGTATCAGTGTGTGAGTCATTGTGCTGCCAGCCCAGCATCCATGTACAAAACACAGTCCTCTCCCTCAGCCCTACCAATATGTCCACATATTGAGTTCTGATGAGTCATGCTTGTACAAGGGGACCCATTTGATTGACCACTATGGGTTGGAGAAGGCCAGAGCACCTGACCTAAGCTGGAATAATTAGTTAAGATGGGGGCTAAGAGAAGTCAACACTTTTTTTATGTAACTAGACCTGTTACACACATGTGAAGCTTAGGTACCTTCCATACCACAATTGTATGGTAGTAGCTTCAAAGTCCTTAATATAATAATTTTTATTTAGATAGTAAACAAAAGTTCCAGAGCTGGCAGTAGTCAATAGATAGCTAAGTATTCCCACTCAAGTGGAGACTGTAGTACCTAAGCAAAGCAACTCTGGTATTTTTATAATACTTGAACTTTATTTTAAGTTACATGGATTTCATAAACAAACCAAAAATTAAATGTTTAACACATTTCAAATCCAAAAACATATAAGCTTATTACAGAACATAAATTATAAACATAAATATATTTTAAAATGCATGCTCGTTAGCAGATAAAATTAATAAAACTAATTCTGTTTTGAAATATAAATACTATATTAAGGTGAAGAAAAATTAGTCATAAAATTGTTTTGCTATTTTCAGTAATGATCTAAACATGCAAATATTCATATTATAAAACAAATTAGTCAGTATATTCTAGAAAGAATCAAAACTTAGTGAAAAAAAAAAAAGCTTGCTCCAAATGATTCTCTTTTCCAAAAGTATTAAGGCTGAGGGGAACAACCTAAGACAATAGATTTGATATCTACATTATTTTCCACCTTGAAAACTTTTCACCTGCTCCAGTTTTGCGATTTGTTGAGTTCTTTCAATTGCTTCTTAGGTCCAAGTTGTCTGGAATAATATTCTGAGTGTCAACAGTTGTATGAAGTTAGTATAGCTTTAATGTTTCTGCCAAATGTCATTACTTCATCTCTCAAACTGAGCTATGGAAATAGCTTGAATTTGATGACCACAAATGAAGAAATGAGAAAAGCAAAGATATTACAGCTACTAAAACCCTTCTATGCTTTCTGATTCAGATTATGTCAATATAATTGACCAAATCTACCAACATTTGCTAAATTTTAGATGTGAGACGATATTATGGATGATTAAATGATTAGATATTAATATTTACATGATCCAGATTTTGTAGCTCTGTTAGCCAATGGATTGCTTCATTTTGACTCATAAAAAAAGTCAATTGGCCAGATAGACACAACCATGATATAAACTAGACATATAGAAATAATCAAACAATCATATTGGTGTCCGATTTAGAGACAGAGTGCAAAAAGTTCAGAGGTCATTGCCTGGTACCATCAGGCTGCCCCCTCTTGCACTCTTCCAGAAACTGCATGTGATTGTATATGTGTGAATGTGTACTTTTGTGTTCTCACATATAAAATCAATTCTAGTTATTCACAGATTCAGTGATTCAAGAAGAAGTTTATAGAAATTTCTGGCCTCATAACAATTTTCCAGTTGGCTAAGTTAACTAAGTGCTTGGGTTAGATATGAGCAAAAAGTACAGAAACTACTGAATTAAATCAAGGACTTGCCTACCTTAATTGAACAAAAAAATAGCACTTTTAAATTAGAAATAAATTATATATTGCTGATATATAAAGAACTCTTAGAACTCATAATAAAATTATTAAATCGAATATGTTTTAAATGAACAAAAGGTTGAATTAGACCACTTAAAAGGGTATATAAATGGCCAATGAGCACATGAAAAGATGTTCAACATCATTAAACACCAGAAAAATGCAGAATAAAATGACCATAAAATATCACTACACACCCACTAGAATGACTAAAATTATAAAGATTGACAATTCCAAGTGTCAACAGGGATGTGGAAAAGCTAGAACTCTCATACATTGCTAATGGGAATGTAAAATGGCACAACTACTTTGGAAATCAGTTTGGTTGTTTCTTATAAAGTTAAATCTGTACTTATCATCTACTCAGCAAAACAACTCCCAGGTAATTACCTAAGAAAAATGAAAAAATATGTCCCCACAAAGACTTAGACACAAATTTTCATAGATTTATAAATAATAGCCAAAAACTGGAAACAACTAAAATGTGAACAACAGGTGAATGAATAAATAAGGTGTGATATATCCATACAATGGAATTCTACTCAATAATAAAAAGGAATAGACAACTGATACACACATCATGATAAACAAACCTTAAAACTAACATGTTGAGTGATAGAAGCAAATATAGAAGAAATACAAATTGTATGATTCCATTTATATGAAATTCTAGAAAAGACAAAACTAATCTATGACAACAGAAAATAAGTGTTTGCTATGGGGAAAGGGGTTAGGGGAGAAGAATGTTCCAAAGGATCACAAGGGAATGATGAGGGTTATGGAAGTGCCCTCTACTTTGATTGTGGCAGTAGTTACATGGGTATAGATAACTGTCAAACCCATTGAACTGTACATTTTATATATTTTTTAAAATTATTTTTCTTTAGAGAAAAAAGGCCACTGCACTCCAGCTTTATTGCCCATGTTGGAGTGCAGTGGCATGATCATAGCTCACTGCAGCCTCAAACTCCTTGAACCACAAGCCATCCTCCTGCCTCAGCCTCCCAAGTAGCTAGGACTACAGGTGCCTGCCATCACACCCAGCTAATTTGTTTTTTATTTTTTGTAGAGGCAGGGTCTTGCTATGTTGTCCAGGCTGGTCTCAAACTCCTGGTCTCAAGCAATCCTCTCACCTTGGCCTCCCAAAGCACTAGGATTACAGGTGTGAGCCAATTACCCGGCCTTAACTATACACTTTAAAGGGATTTATTATGCATGTTATACCTCAAAGTTGATTAAAATTATACTATGGCTCTGAATTGTCACTCAATAAGAGAGAATGAAGAAAAAAGAAAGAGCTAGAGGTTAGGGGAGGAGAGAATATGAAATAATCTGTGGAGGAGAAATAGGAAGAAAGTAGATAAAGATAAAAGATGAGGTTGAAGTAATGTGGTTTATAAAGTCTTCCTCATTCTCACGGCTTCTGAACTGCAGAAATGAATATAAAAGTAATGTGGTAGAATAAGCAACTGACATTCCTCTGCCATTTAATGCTCTGCCTTTTGGCCTAAATTAATAAATTTTGTACACTTTTCTTCAACGAAGTAGTCTAATACCAATATATTCTATGTCATTTACCTGCTAGTTATTGATGAAGTATAACCAGGAATAACCTCGCTTTTAAAATATCCTGTCTGTGAGGACCAGAAATAAAATGGTGCCTATTCAGGGCAAGAGTAACAACTCAAATCCTAAACCAGCTGGGTAGTCATTTTCCCCCACTGATTGACTATTGTTATATAAAGAATTCATTAACTAATTAAATAAACATATGCTAATGTGTGATATGTTCCAGACTTTGGAATAGATACCAAAGACACTGAAAAAGGCAACCAAAATACTAACTCTTCCCTGGAAGAATTTTCAACTGAGGCAGAAGCAGATATACACAGAAATAATTACAATAAATATGATAACCACAGAGACATGCCCTCACTCATTTGTGTACATCAGAATCACCAAGGCAATTGCCACAGATGAAATTCTTTATCCTACATCCAGAGACTCTGATTTGTGCAGCTTGAAGATTCTATATTTAATCTTTTCCCCATGATTCTGATGGATGCCAAAACTTGAGAACCACTGACATAAGATTTATAGGAGCACCAAAGATTACCAAAACCAGCGTAGGATGGCCAGTTCAAAGGAAGTGCTGCTTGAGCTGGTTAAAGAAGGATGAATAGGAGTTACAAAGGCCAAGAGGAGGGTTAGATTCTCAAAAAGTTAAGAAATGCACAAACAGTTAAGTAAAAATAAATTAAAAGACAGGAAGTAGCAGCAGTGGGGAGTGTCAGAGTCAGATAGTGAACATTTTTAAATTAGTTAATTAAAGTGATATTTTGAGAGGAGTTGGTCTGACCAGAGACTGGCTGCACGATGACAGGGTCAGTTGCTCAGCTTTCTTATTAGTGTTTTCTCTGGTTTCTAACCTCATATGCCCAACCCAAGAAGCCACGTGGTAAGTATCCAATAGAAGTATCCTCAGACTCATTGGCTCAGTTCACAAACTTTTATCAGACTACTCAACTCAACCCTCCCTTCTGTTCCATTTCTCCTAGACTCTCAACCTACAGTTCAGTCTTCCGTTCTGTCTCTTTATTTTAATCATGAATATAGGTGTTTTAGTCAACTCTCTTGAATGAGGTTTGCCCTCAACCTTTGTCCTCTCTTCTTAGTAGTCAGTGCTCACGGTCATTCCTAAGCACTCTGGTTGCCATTTTTCACAACAGAGCAGCATGCAATACCCTTGAAGGAGGTTTGGACAGCTAGGTGACTCTAGCTGGAAAACCTTTTAAATTTGAGGATATATGCCTTTGGAAACACTCAAAGCTTTTGTTTTATTGTTTACTGTATTCTATCTAGTAAGCTGTTGTGTCTTTAAGCATTTAAAGGGAGTTCTACACATACCTCACTTGAAAGGCATTTATTTCTGCTAAGTTCGATCATAATTAATTTAAAACACAATCTGATTTTTACTATCATTTGAACTGTCTCAAAAAAAATATCAATTTTAATGAAAGATATAGGAAAATATACACCCAGGATAGGTGCTTCACAGGTTTTTCTTAGGCAATATAATGTTGGCTTACAGAGTTTGGAGGATTTGTAGTTTTTTTTTTTTTACTTTAGTTTTGTTTTGGGTTTTTTATTTGTTTCAAAAGATTTTGATCCTTTTCAGAGTGTGCCCCAGAGATGAGTACAATTTTTATGCTAGTAGATGGCAGAAAACATTCTCTTGACTAATGGCTACTGCCCGAAGCAGTTTTACATGTGCTTAAACATGGCCTGAAATATCTTCCTGGGAGGTATTATGCTAGCTATCTCATCAGCTTACTAAACACCTAAAGTTATATCAAACACTGACTTTTAACTTCAGAGTACATTATCATCCCACATCTTTCTTACTCCTGAGCTTGATTCTTTTATAAAGTCTTCTCTAACTTCCATCTCCACCCAAAATTCATCTTTCCCTTCTGAAATCTTCCAAACCCTTTATTTGTACCTGTAATTTCTTTTTACATTATGCCTTTGAACCTAGAATTCTAAGTTAGAAGACTATCAAAACAGAAACATAAGCACAGAGAAAAATTCAGATCACAGGAAAAAGCAACTAATATGAGGCACAACATCTGAATCATTTAACATCAGGATGGGAGCTCTTGAATCCCATATATAGGAGGAGAGATTGTGCCCACTACCCTCTGACAGTATGTTCTTCTACTGATCTGTTTCACAGACATTATACTTCTTAAAATGGCACAGCCAACAGGCATTTATTGACACCTTCAAGGTGCCTGGATTGCTATACAAATCATATACAAAGTTGCCCATTTTGCTGATTCAAAGTCAGAAGTAAGGGAAGAACTAAGAAGCCTCAATTCAAGAATGCATTCACAGAATGCAGGACAACTATTTGGCTTGATATTTCAGGCACGAAGAAATATTAGCAAATCTAAACTCTTACAAGCTATGTAGCTCTTGCTATAATTCCAAATTTAATTTTAGAAAGTTCATGGCCATAATAAAATCAGAAAATAATATAAACTTTCATGGAGCCTCTGATAAAGGGGGTTTAGTTTGGCTAGACTTGGGCCTAATAGGAAAAAACTGGGTCCAAATTTACTGTATCCTCCAACAATACCACTTTTCCAAAGGCAAGAGCAGTTTGCATTTGGAGTAGCTAAAAGAGGGAAATACAGTCCTATGACATTTTAGCTCATCATCCTACTGTGTGTATCCCTGCAACCACAACATCCCACAAAACTGACAGCTCTGTTTATCAGGAAGATTTCATTGCAACAGCTTGCAGTCTTGTAACATTTGGTTGTCATCTGTTCTGTATGTGGTTTTGGAACTAATATTCTAGAATTCCAACTAGTTAGGTAATAGAAAATGATGGGTACACTTGCAAAGATTTAGCAAGAGGTATGAAAAAGCTCAAGCACTGGGACCAGAAGTTTCACGAGACCAGGTTCTCATGCCAGATTTCTGGTACCATACTTCCTGTTTATTCAGAGTCAGAGCTACTGGGAAAATCTCTATTCTTGTGGTAGCAGCACTTGACCTTTCAACAGTAACTAAAAACCAGAAACTGTGACATAATCTGAGGTCATTTGGTATTTGGGGGGAAAGCTACTGTTTCTCTTTCTTCAACTGAAGTTTTGCATTTTTGAAAACGATAATCGGGAAATATATCAGACCCATTTCAATCATTTTGCTGCCATTTAATATGGCTTTAATGCATGTAGAAATTGCAGTCTAGTAGAGGAGATAACATACATATCAATGTTCTGGATGTCAACCAACATATGATAAAGGGAATATAAATTGAGACAAAAAAGTGCAATTGATAGCCAGGGAACAAGAGTAACTCAAGGGTGAGGTAGACTCTGCAGTGCTTAAGTAACTGTTGAAAGGTGATGGAGAGGTTTTATATTTGCAGCTTAGATTTACAGCTTGTTGGGGAAGGAAGGGTAGCATCATGGGAGTCAGGAGAACAATATAAACAGAACTATGCAGACCAAAGGTCCAGTGCATATTTATGAGAATTATGAGAAGGATAGATGAGCCCTTACACTGATTTTGTGTTTGATATTTCTGAAAATTAAAAGCAGATGGAGGACAGAGAGTTGGAAGCCAAGTTAGTAAGTCTGAATTTCACTTGGTCACTCATTACAGTATAATGGCTAAGAGCCTAGGTGCTGTCCCCTCACGCCCTCACATCCTGCACTGGGAAGATGGCAACCTTGGATTCCAGGCCTTACATCTCATGTGCTGTGTGCTCTTGGGTGAGCTGCTGAACTCTATAAGGCTCAGTGTTCTCCACAGTTAAATGATAATACTAGTTACTTCATAAGATTCTTGTGAGGATTAATTAAGTCTATTCATTTAGAACTTGAACTGCTCAGAACTGTGCCTTACACATAGTAGGCCCTCCATATTTGCTAGTTATTATTGAGCAGGGAAGTGATAAATAACCAAAATGAAGTAATATGAACCCAAGATTTAGGAAGGTGTCAAAATATACTAGAGAAGGGTGACTCTGTAAGAAATGAGACCGACAGAAATTAATACCACCAATTTCTTAAGTATGTGGTGATTAAAGGCTAAACTAAGGTAATAGCAACAGGCAAGCAAAGAAAGGGGAAGACACTGAAATATTCCAAAGGTAAATTTGTCAGGATGTGAGAACTGATTGTCTATGGTAGGCAAAAAAAGGAATGAGTCAAGGATGACTCTGAGATTTCATCACTGAGAAAATAGAGCTTCATTTTTTTTTTTAAAATTCAGGAATTGAATTAGTAGAGTGAGAGACAGTTTGAATGAGAAGATCATTAGTTCAGTTTTAAGCATGATGAGTCTGAGGTGCATGTAAGACATTCAGAGGGAAATGTCCACCAGACTCTTAACAGTGTAGAATGGGTGTTTATGAAAGAGAGGGCTAGAAAGACATGTGAACCGCCAGCCTAAAGGTAAAAAGACAGAATATAGATGGGTAGGGTGTTAGATGGAGAGAGAAGAAAAAGAGAGGGACTGGGATATGACTTTGGAGAACACCAGTCTTTGAAGCAGAGAGGAAACAGAATAACCCTCATTTTCAGAGAAGGAACAACCTGAGGTAAGAAGGGAGCACTCTTACAGAGGCCAAAGAATAAAAGTTTCCAAAAAGCAGGCATTAGTTATCAAAGGGTAAATGCTAGGGAATTAAAAGAATATTATTATTAATAAAAATTTATTGTATTTATGCCCTAGAAGGTCATTGGTGTTTCTTGAAAACAGATTCAAAATAACAGCCAAGAGAGAAAGCAGATTGCAAGGACTAAAGGAATAAGTCATAATAGGTAAAGGCATCACATATAGCCCACACTTTTTTTTCTTTTTTTATTTGAGTGGATTTAGGGGCTACAAGTGGATTTTTTTACATGGATGAATTGCATAGAGGAGAAGTCCAGGCTTTCAATTTACCCATCGCTTGAACAGTGCACACTGTATCCAACAGGTAATTTTTCATCCCACATCCCCCTCCTAGCCTCATCCTTCTGAGTCCCTAATGCCCATTAAGTCACTCAGTATGACCATGCATGCCCACTGCTTAACTCCCACTTGTAAGTGAGAACATGTGGTATTTGATTTTTTCTTCCTGGGTTACTTCACTAAGAATAATGGCCTCCAGTTCTATCCAAGTTGCTGCAAAAGACATTATTTCATTCTTTTTAACGGCTAAGTGGTATTCCATGGGATACACACACACACACACACACACACACATACACACACACATATATATATATACACCACATTTTCTTTATCCACTCATCAGTTGGTGGCACATAAGTTGGTTCCATATTTTTGCAATGGTGTAGATGTCTTTTTTATAAAATGACTTATTTTCCTTTGGGTAGATTCCCAGTAGTGGGATTGCTGGATCAAATAGTAGATCTGCTTTTAGTTCTTTGAAAAATCTCCATACTGTTTTCCATAGAGGTTGTATTATTAATAATTTACATTCCTACCAACAGATATAAGCATTGCCTTGTCACTGCATCCATGCCAACATCTGTTCTTTTTTGACTTTTTAATAATGGCCATTCTAAGAGGGGTAAGGTAGTAACTCACTGTGGTTTTTATTTGCATGTCTCTGATGATTAGGGGTATTGAGCATTTTTTCATAAGTTTGTTGGTCTTTTGCATAAAAGTAGAAACATAGATCAATGTAACAGGATAGATAACCAAGAAGTAAAACCATACACCTATAACCAACTAATCTTTGACGAAGCAGACAAAAACATACACTGGGGAAAGGACCCGTATTCAATCAATGGTGCTGAGAAAATTGAAGTGCCACATGCAAAAGAATGAAACTGGATCCCTATCTCTCACCATATATGAAAATTAACTCAAGATGGATTAAAGACTTAAGTATAAGACCTGACACTATAAAAATTCTAGAAGAAAACAGGAAAAAGTCTTCTGGACATTGGCCAAGGCAAAAAATTTATGACTAAGACCCCAAAAGCAAATACGACAAAAATAAATAAATGGGACTTAAACTAAAAAGTTTCTTCACAACAAAAGAAATAATCAGCGTAAATAGACAATCTACAAAATGGGAGAAAATATTCACAAACTATACATCTGACAAAGGACTAATATCCAGAATCTACAAGGAGCTCAAACAAATCACCTAGACCACACTTTTGAGACATAAAATGGTTAACATAAAGGAGATTGAACAGTGCTCTTAAAACAGCAGAAGGCCCAAGAGGTGATTAAATTTGGTATGGATTTTGTTGACTATGTTAAAGCAAGAGTAGAATGGTGATGTGTGTGGCCACCTACCAGTGAGAACAGAAGCTCAACCAAGCAGAACAGAGGCTGGATGGCATAAGACATCAGTGAAAAAAAAGCTAAATAAGCCCTGTTTTCAAAGACTGGGAGATCTGAGAACATCTGTAAGAAGAAAAGATAAAGCCAGTAAAAAGGCAGAAAGGTGCTAATGTAAGAGCTAAAGGAAATCATTGATTGAACAATTTTATGGAAGAGGTTAAAAAATAGTGGTAGAATCAAATTGGTATTAACTGATCAACACATAAGTGTATATATAAGAATAACACGTATTGGATGTCGGGGAGGGGGGAGGGGGAAGGGGGAGAAGAAGACTTGGGGGGAAGGGGGGCAAGGGCAACATACGTAACCTAAACATCTGTACCTCCATAATATGCTGAAATAAAAAAAATACTTATATAAAATTTAAATTGAATAAAAGGTTCTAGACTCAAAAAAAAAAAATAGTGGTAGAGAGAGTACAAGTGACAATTTTGTCATGGAAAGAGAAGAGACACATTTGCCCCTGCAAAAGGGAAAAAAAGAAGTGAAGATCAAGAGAAACATAAGGTTATGGGGATGGAGCGGCGGCAGAGATATCTGAGGACAAGGGGAGAAAATCTGCAGGAGCTCACTTTGGCTGACATGTCCAGAAGGAGCAGAGGTCATCTGCTTAGAGTGAGGGAGAGGTGATGAGATTGGAAGTTGAAAGCATAGAAATCTAAAACAGCTGCTATGAGGAATGCAATAAGAATTTAACAAGCAATGAATAAAGAAAAGAATTGACAAGCAGCATTAAGAACCCGAGTGAGGTTAGATAGCATGAATTCACAGTGGACCAAGTCTGCACAGTTTCGTGACTTTCTGTAACATCAAGCAGGTTACATCATCTTATCGCCTCATCAATTGTTCCTCAATGCATACTTTCCTTTTCAGTTTTTTTCCAATCTACTTAAATGAATCCAGAAATGAGTTAACAGTCCAAATCCACAATATTTGACAAAAGTCTACATAGCATAACACAAAAAAATAAAATTATATTTAAGCCAATACAGTATGTTCAAGTTTCCCTCTAACTATGATTCTAATGTTCACAATATTATATTAGTAAATGACCAAATATTCTTATCTATTCAAATGAGATTATTAAAAATATGCTCATATGGTTGCCATAATAAATTTAAAAATCCAATTCAACTGCTTAATTTAACTGATATTCATATTTCGTTCCAGGGGTTTGCAAGATAATAATCCCTGACCATCTGTTTTTGTACATCCTATGAGCTAAGAACTGTTTTTACATTCTTAAACAGTTGGAAGAAAATCAAAAGAAGAGCATTTAATTATGAGTGAAAATTATATAAAATTCGAATTTCAGCGTACATAAATAATTTTATTGAAATTCATCCATGCTCATTATTTACATATTTTCTTTCTGCACCACAAGGGCAGCAGGCAGCACTGAGTAGTTGAAACAGAGGACCCACAAAGGCTAAGATATTTACTCTCCGGCCCTTTACAGAAAAAGTTTGCCAACCCCTGTCCCATTGATCCATCTATTCATTGAGAACTCACTATGTGTTAGGTGCCGTGCTAAGTGTTTGGAAAATAAAAAGATGAAAAAGGGACACAATTACTACCCTCCAGGGAACCACATTTTCTTAATGATGATAAGTTAACATCATTTTAATGGTGTTTGAAAGTTACCAAATCTCTGAGGATTGCCTCATTGCAATGGACCCCACAGCACTGTGTCCCGCTTACATATTTTCCAGAAAAGAAAACTGAAATTTCAAGTGTGTAAGTTGCCCCATCACCACTGCAAACCTCATTTTTAACAAGGTGGAAGCTAGAATCCAAGTCTGAAGATGGTTCATGGCATCACTTCACATCCCTCCTATCAGTGGAATGGGGATAATGAACTTCAATCATAATGTCTACGTGAGAACTAAATAAGATAACGTAAACAAATTTTTAAATAACTTTTTTTGACAGAGTCTCTCTCTGTTGCCCCATCTAGAGTGCAATGGCACCATTGTAGCTCGCTGCAACCTCAAACTCCTGGGCTCAAGTGATCCTCCTGCTTCAGCCTCCTGAGTAGCTGGGACTACAGGCATGCACAACACCCAGCTAATTTTTCTGTTTTAATAGAGATGGGTTTCATTCTTGCTCAGGTCCAAAAGTGAAGACAAATGGAGCTGTCTGGATTTACTGAGGAAGCCTGTAGAAAAAGATGTGGCACCTAGAATAGGACTCATCAGCTGTAAATACATCAAAAGACAGGAGGCTGGCATTGCAGGTAGTTGGCATAGTGAAGGCACACAGCAGAAATGTGCATGGAATATGCGTAAAAAAAGATACAATGGACCAACTAGACATAGGCATTGAGGATGGTGAGTTTGAATAATCATAAACATATCCGTGATCCCAAAGAAAGAAGAACCCCTGAACTCTACTGTAGCAATATTTTCGTTAAATCATGTAATCAACCATTGTTTTTCTATATCACAATTTAAGTCCATGACAAAAAATGAGAAAAAGAAAAAAAGAACACCAAGAGAGATGCAACACTCAAGGATGGACCTGGACTATAGATGCAGGTTTCTCTAGAACACTGCCCTTCCTGGCTGCCCTTCGTATAAACCCCATAAAGAACATTTTGACAGAAAAACTTTTCTCATTATGGCAACATAGCACATACCATATTTGAAACAAATATAATTCTGTAAAATATCTTGTAATGAACACACTGTTTTGATATAATGATAACATACTCATGCCCATATGTTTTCATTCATTCTCAGCTAAAGCATGTGTCTGCTATTAGGGATGCATGAACAAAATGTTATATATTATGTATATTATATGTGAATTTTAATTG
>RJWJ010017673.1:0-32640 GCA_004363605.1 Indri indri | reverse complement strand
TAGTCTTTTCTGTCCCGACTTCCCACGCCACCCGCCTCTCCTCCAGCCGCCGCGAGGGCTCCCTCAGGTGCTGCGGGCGCTCCCGCCTCCAGAGGGTTTAGGCAGCAGCGGGGATTTCGACCCCAGGTGGGTTTGGCAACGAATTTGACCGAGGTCTGGGAGGAGGCGCTGGGTCTGCCAGGAGCGCGTGGGCGGGTCTTGAAGAGAGGAACTTGTTGCTCCCGGGAAGCGTGGGTGGAGCAGGGGACAGGATCCAGCTGAGGGAGCACCCCGCTGTCATTCTGGGGACTGGAGAGTGCCGCCAGCACAATAAACAAGCAGACCCTCCTTCCTTCCCCCCACTCCAAACTTGGCAAAGACGCAGGGCTCTATATTATATTGAGTATTTTTAGCTGACAGTTATAAGGAACCTTTATGTTCCGGAGTCCTTACATACATTCGTACCTAATCTTCTCAACAACTCTGGGGAAGCTACTGTTATTATTGAGTCTATGGCATTGATGAGGAAATTGGTTCAGACAGGAGGACAAGATAACAACAGGCAAGGATTTAAATCTAGATCTGTCAGAGGCGAACCCACGCTCTTAACTCCTTAGTACCTACCAAACCAAGCTTTGCAGGGTATGTTGGACGTTGGGGTATGCGGAAAAGAGATTTTAATTCTTGAGTGCAATGGGGCTGCAGAAACCTGTGGCTGTCTCCCCCAGCCCGTGCACCTTTTCATAGGGTAGGCAGACCTGGCTTCCCAGTAGTTTTCTCTCCCTTTGAATATATGCCCTTAAAGTCAGAGATCAGATAACTAGGCCTCTTTCTCCCTCATTCTTTCTTGGAGAGGAGCCCAGTGATTTTGCATCACAGCCTCCAACTTGCAATTCCCATCTGGGAGAAATGGGTTCTTACCTTACAGCTTCTCTCCTTATCTCTCTGTTATCTTTCTGGTAGTACCCCTTAACCAAAATCAGTGATTTTTGCCCTGGTACACATTTAAGTAACAAGTAGTCTATAACAAGATACCCCTACCTAGTGGGCATGCATGGTGCAACACCTGCCTAGAATAAATCTTCCCCTCCTCCTTCGGATCCATGCCCTGCCCATTCTTCAAGACCTGAATCCAAGCCTTCCCTGATGCTATGGACCACAATGAGTTTTCCTTCCCCAGATTCCTCTGGGACCACTAGGAAAAGCCTGTGCTGTGTAAGCTAGTACGTTCTATCATGCCCTCAGTTATTTCGTGTATGTAAGTCAGTATAAGTGTAAGTATTGTCTTTCCACTTGAAAGGTAAATATTCAGGCATGGTATCTTCTATATTTCTAGTTTTCTCACTGTAACTAGCACATTACTGTACTTGCCAGCCTCCAAGGAAACTTCCTTAGCTTTATGTATTATTCCAGGTTTTCCAAACACTGTCCTGACTTGCTTCCATCATGCTGCTCTATACTTTTGCCAATATTTGTTATTCTCTTTGCATTTTAGACGCCTAATATGTCCTTCTTCTTCCTTGCCCTGACATTCAGCATGGCTCCCAACTCCCTGCTGCCCTCCTCTCTGATGCTCAGTGTCAGACCCCAAAGATTCTCCACGATTATTTATTCATCCATATGAAGGCTAGAGGAAACTGCTATTTTACTAAATAGCTATTTTATATCTTCTTCTAACCACACATACCTATAGTAGAAATTACTGGCATCAGCCCTGATTCTTAGATGAAAATCTTAACGTTCAAGAGGTTAAGTAACTGTTCATACCTGGAAAGTGAGGACTCAGATTTAAAACCAAATTTGTTTGACTGAAAATAATTGCTTTTCTACATCATGCTGCCTCCAGGAAGCCCTCCCTGACTGCCAAGAACTCTGCCCTTGAGGCATCATTTTGGAGTTCTGATATTCTTCCTTTCTTTTCTTTTTTTTTTTTCACTTTTTTCTATATTTACCATTTACATGATATTAATATATGAATATGTGTCATTAACTAATGTGTATATGTATGTACTTCTTCAGGCAGACTATAAATCTTCCAGAAGAAATGATATACTATGTCCTATGTCTTTTTATTGTCCCCATGTCTAGCATGGTGGCCTGTATATGAGATATTCAATAAATATTTGTCAATTATTTGATTATTTGATTCTTATAGGAAACATATAAATAAAATATTTATGTTTCCTCACTAAAATAGAGTAAAAATACCTATAACTTTACCTGAAGTGTATAGAGATTAAGGTTTTTTATTTTATTATCAAGACCTGGCCCTGGTCCAAAAACCTATCTCCACTAGAGAAGACATATATCCAAAAGAGCGAGTGAGTTTACAATAATGACAAAAGCATTATTCCAAAGAGTGTTTTAAAATTCTCAATACACTGCTAATTTTAATTCCTCTAAAACAGAAAGCAAAATTTTTACTGAAGCAGTGTGTAGAGGATTGACCAAAAATCAAGTAAGAGTCAAGTTTTCTAAAAAAATCAACAGTTAAGGTTGAAAAAAAAAGTTAACCAGATAATTAGGTGGTTTTGATTTATTATGTGTTTTTTTGTTTTTGTTTTTGTTTTTTTTATCCACAGAGGACTGACACTGGGGTGATTACGCAAGTAAAATCATGTGATCATTTTTATATGTGTAAGAATCTTTTCATTTTAAAAACAATCTAGTAATAATTTTGCTGTCAAGTAGTGAAAGAATAAATTTCTGGTCATTTCACTTTTACTGAAGTGTAGTTGAGAAAAGAGCTCAGCTTAATAAATTTTCACAAACTGAGCATACATGTGTAACCAGCACCCAGATCAAGAAACAAAATACTATCAGCATCCCTAAGTCCCCCTCTTGTTCACTTGTGTTGTTTTTAGTTCGAAGCTATTACAAACATTGTTTTTGTAGATACTGAAGTATATGTATTTTGGCAAACACATATATACCATTCTGTTGGTAATTCCTAGGAGCAGAATTGTTGAGGCAAAGGGTATGCATATATTCAGCTTTAGGAGGCTGCATCAGTTTATCACTGTGTAACAAATCACTAAAAACCTAGTGGCCTAAAACCATGCAAATTTGTTATTTCATAGTTTTCATGAGTAAGGAGTCTGGCACATTTGAGTTGGGTCCTCTGCTCAAGTCCTCACAGGATGAAAGCAAGGTATAGCCTGCTGTTTTGTCATCTAGAGGTATGACCAAGAAACAATTCACTTCCAAGCATGTTCAGGTTTTTAGAAGAATTCAATTTTTTCTGGTTTGAGACCTGAAGTCTTCATTTTCTTGCTGGCTGCTGGGGCAGGACCACTCTCAGCTCCTGGAGGCTGCCTTCATGACCTCACAACATGCCCCCTCTGTGGGTCATTTCATACTCCCACACTTCAAATCTCTTCCTTCAGAAAGGGCCTAGTCCCTTTTTAAGGTTAATCTGATTAGATCAGGCTCACCAGAATAATTTCCCTTTTGGTTCTTTTGATGAACTCAAAGTCTACTGATTTGGGAATTTAATTACATTTGATGCTCTAATCACAGAAGAGAAATCCATCATCTTCACAGTCCTCCCCACACTGCCCATGACCAAGAGGAAGTGACTGCACAGGACGTGCCCACCAGGGAACAGAAACCTTGGGGGCCATCTCCGACTTCTGCCTGCTACAGACAAACAGCCACACGGTTTTCCAAAGCAGTTATGCCGATTTACATTCCCACCAGCCATACACGAGCGTTCCAGCTGCTCCGCACTCTCGCCACCATTTGATATTTAACACCTATTTTCTTTTAGCCATTCTGGTGGGTATGTGGTAGTGTCTCATTATGATTTTGATTTGCATTTTCCTGATGATCAGTTAAAGTGGAGCACTTCTTCATATGCTTATTGATGATTTATACAATATTTGTTCAGGTATTTTGCCCTGAAAAGTTTTCCTTCAGGGTTGTCCATCTTCATTTTTTATTTGTTGGCTTTCTTTACCTATTATGGATAGTAATGTTTGTCAGATATATATATTTGGAATTTCTATTTCTACCCATTTAATTGTGTCTTAATGTCTCAACAATATTGGATCCACATTATATAATTTTACTCTCACTTTGTTATACAGTCAGTTGTCAGTCAAAAGAAGAGTTCTCTGGCAGTGTTCTCCCATCCCCCATCCCATACTTCTTTGTATCAACACTGAGATGATTTAGAGAATAAAAACAGGATATGGATTTGAACCTAAGTATTTCCAAGAAGATTCCAATCTAAGAAGACCTTAAGGGTCAGTTCTTCTGGAACTACAAGACCTACGACCATGGTAACAAAGGGAAAATAGCAGCCTATAACCTCCCTTCCCCAGACAGGGCTGCCATTAATTCCTTTTGAACATCAGTTTAATATGTTATGCCTTAGATCAAGTCCAAGCTCATCCCTCAAGCCCTCTCTGGTTGAGTTCAACTAGAGTGTTCTCTATCCATTTGGAACTACAATTGCATGTAATCTGTTCCTTTCCCCAACACCAGTCATAACTATCAGAACACTTGATGTACCCAGTGCCCCTATGTGACTGAAGGAAACCAGAACAGTAATGTTCAAAGGCAAAGATTATGGAACTTGGAATCAGATGGCACTGGAAACTTGGCTAGGTTATTAAGTCTCTCAGAAACTTGCTGTCTTTGGAAAGTGGCTAATAAAATACAGTGGTTATGAAAATAAATGTACTGTATGCAAGGTTCTGGTCACAATGCTGAGTGCATAGAATAAAACAGCTATTATTGGCAGTAGTAATAATAGCAAGTCTGTGGCCTAGCAACACTCTTTTACTCAACAAAGCAGCTGTGGGGTGTACTTTTGCAGGAGTAACAACTGACTGGGTGAGGGATAAATACCCAGCTCAACAGCAATCCATTCATGTGTTAGCCATGGTCCATGAGATGACCTGACCCAAATACTTCAGTGAATTTAATTCATTACAGACCAAGGTAATTATCTCAGCTAGTCGTACTGGCTTTTTCAGGAAATTTGACTGGCCAGTTGCTGTAGACAGGAGAATGGAATACAGTTGCCGTGAGAGAGCCCATTCAGGCCATGGCAGACTCAGATATTTCATCTGAATTCCAAATAGCTTTCTAGCCCCACTTCCTAGCAAAACACACTGGTGACATAGGCTGAAGAGCTGATCACCAAACTCGGGTCCCCTTCATGGGCCACAGAGAGACATTTCCTAGCCTGCCTTGTTGATAAGTGTGACCATGAGACAATTCTAGCCATGTAATGTGAGCAAAAGTGATGTATACTTCTTCCATGCCCGATGCATGAAAATTCCCTACCAATTGGTTCTCTGGGTTCTGCTCTCTTCTGAGGCTTGAGGTGATTGAGAACTGTAATTTTGGATGCCAAATGCTAAAGATGACAGAGTCACAAGATGAAAGGAACCCAGATCCCTGATTCCTGACTTAGAAGATGTTACATGAATGATAAATAAACTGCTGTTATATTAAGGCACTGATATTTGGGGTTTTTTTTTTCTTTAGAGCAACCAGTATTACCCAAACTTATATTCTGTCAGTAAAAATTCCTTTTCTTAAGTTGCTGGAGTGAATCTCTAAACCTTGCAACCAAACCAAGCCAAATCACAATAAAAATAATTTTTCAAGCCTTCTGAGAGCTCTCATATTTTCAACACATATTGTCAATCAACTTTTCAAGTATTTGTGATTTGCCTTCTTAAGCAAGAATATAAAACCCATTCATCACTTTCTTCTTTCCACTGGCAACCAATATGCCCTTCTTATCATAGGTGGTCAATATGTGCTTCTTGACTAATAAATACGCTTGGACCATAAGATGGTGATTTGGCCATAAACTCAGAGAGAAGATTCTGGAAAAACTATTCTTCAAGAAACTATCCCTGTAGGATCCACTTCTCTATGAGCAGCAGCTCAACTAGGAAACAGAAGTAAGTGGCAACCAACAAGAAACTGGCATACTTCTGAGCTTCCCTAAAATTCCCAACTTAGAAATTATCGGTAGTAAAATAGATGAGCTCTTTGAACAGAGAAAATAAAGTCTACAGTTACAACCTGATCAAAATACAAAAGGAGGGGGGAACTACACCTCTTTTTTCTCAACTGAATGAATATCTAGAAATCAATTTCTATTTCAAAAGGTCTTGTTAGCTGTAGATCATAATGTTATAACACATCAGGGAGTAATGCTACAGTTAAGTTTAAAATAGTTGTATATTCAGCACTCACGGCTCAAATAAATTAGGCTTTAAGAGTAAAACATGGAAACCGAAGTTCAAAGTTTTTCTCCTGACTGGAGCAATGGTTTCATATTACATCAAATTCTGATCTGTTATTTCAAAAAGAAATCCCGTATTGAATTTGTGTATTATTATTTGAGATCCAAATAATCACAGGACAGTTCAAAAACAGACATTCCACTTTACCTTTCTTTATTAAGAATTAAATACAACTTAATGTGCTTAAAGTTCATGAATGATTAGGGAGTTAAGAAATTACATCTGAGTTAACGTTAATAGTGTGTATTAACAGATGGCTTCTATATGGGGAATATACAAAAAGAACTAAATTGCCTTGAAAAATTGTTTTTATCCCTAAAGCTAATTTGACTATGACTTTTTGGACATTGTTGTGATGTGCTGAGATCTTCTGATCAGAATAGTTGACTACAACAAACTCTTATGTTGAAAGTAAAATGAAGACACAACTCAATTTTCTGACATAGAGTGAAACAGACTTGAGGATCTTACAGGGTATTGATAGTTTCTCCATTAGAAAGTGGACAAGAACAAGAAGAAAACTGTAAGATCCTGGGATTGATTTTTATTTATAGATTTAAACTTGACATTAACTTTCATAAATACCCAATTCTTCTCCTAGTTTTTTCTAAATAGTTCAAAGAAGAGTGAATAACATATACCACCACTTATTGAGGGGGCGGTGAGAACATGAAGATAATAACAGGTTTAAAACATTTTCAAACTGTTGTAATGTCATCAGAGAAAACAATTTTGACCTAGAATACTTGTGTTTCACTGCTCTAAAGTTTTAAGTTGAGGGTAAAAACGCTGTCAGTCTCACTTTCTACGTAAACACAATGCCTGGCAAAACTAAACCTACAATTAATATTTTTTGAATGAATGATCTAATTTACATTGGCATCAAATTTAATAGACATTTGAACATCTTGCCTCTTAAGATTTAAACAAACACATAAACAAAAAAAAACTGATTTTTTCTATTTGGGAGATAGTAAACATCTCAGTGTAAGGACAAGATTTTCACACATTGGCGTGCTCATAAACGCCATGAGTGAGAATAATCAAATAGCTTGAGATAAGCTAAGAATTCCCAATTACACAAAAAATATAACTTTGTTATTTTTGTTAAAGTTACACATTATCATTATTTTTTAAATACCAAGTAATACAAAAAATCACTGGAATTTTTTAATTTTCCCGAATCTCATTACTCAGAAATAACCATTATCAGCAAAGGTAAACTTTATTGCAGATATTTCTGTATGAATATGTATATAGAGAAAAGACATATATAACTACTTCTCAGCACTGGAATCACATCATGTATGCTATTTTAAGTTTTAAATTATTCAGTTTAATTATAGAATTAACAGAAGAGGAAACTGAAAGAAAACTATAAAAATTGATTAACTTCAGATAAATATGTCAACAAGGACAATATTATCTCCTAATAGATCTCTCTAAAGTTAAGAAAAAAATATTGTGTACAATAATTATGAGTTTGTAATTACATATTTTACATATAAATGGTAGACACACAGATTACATATATTTAATTATATGTTTATATAATTACATATTTCAACTTTAGTGATTTACAGACTCAGTGTTTTGTAAAATGGAGAATTTAGCACCCTAACACTTTCTCTCACCTTCTCTGCTTCCACATCCCCACGTTTGTTAGTTATATCATTATTTTTACATCGTATTACATATACATATTAACCTTCTACTTATAACCACAATTCATAGTATTGCTAATATGGGCTCTATCTTAAAATTCTAATTTCATCACAGATCATAGAACTTCTTCAGTCCCAAATTCTCCATTTTCATCCATCTCTTGATTAGCTGGGTTTTACTGAAAAGGGAGTTCTCCTCGATTTGAAATTAGAGGGAGAAAAATGGACAGATGAAGTTCTGTTTGTAGATGCCAGAGGAAGGTGTGGTGATAATTTTCACTTAGGAGCAACAATTATTTCAAAGGAGTAAGAGTCAAAGTCAATGTTTAGAGTAAGGAAAGAGGAGACGGTTGGGGGCTTCGAGGGAGATAAAATTTTGGACCCTGCTAGTGGGAATGGAAGAGGGAGCTTATAGAGGACAAATAATGATTTCTGGGCAGCACTCAGGGCTGAGTGGGAGAGAATGGATTTATGGTAGCACTAACTGAGTCATTTTCTTAAGCAACATTCAAATTGGGGTGAGGGAGAGAGAAATGAAGTATTTAAAAATGGAATATTAATGAAATATAAGAACAGGTAAATTGGGAATGATAGTAAGTAGAAAGGGAGAAAACTCTGGTTAGTGAGTGGGGTATTGAAATTCAAAATTCTAAAAATTGAGCACTTCTGGATAATGATAAGGTCCAAGGAACAGAGTTACCTAAGTGAAAAAGAAGGGAAGGTTGTCAAGAAACTAAAAGTCAAATGCACAAGGATTGAGCCGTGTACACCTCATTCATGCCACGGCAGTAAACAGCATTGCCAAGGAAGACGGCTGAGAGAAAACAGACAGGAGAGGTCTTAGGGCAAAATGTTGGAGAACTTTGGACCTGGGGGGAAGAAGAGGAGCCAGGAAGGGAGAGAGAACTTGGACTGTTAGAGATTCAGAAGGATAAGCAAGAGTGCACAGGGCTGTGAAAGGAAGGGAGGAGAGAGTTAAGAAAAAAAGATGAGGCAACTGTGGCCACTGGTTTTAAAGATGAAGTCACTGTTGAAATTGGAAGAGTTGCCTTAGCACACTGGAAGAGGAGAAGTATGTTAGTTTGAGTCCCTAGATATAGGCCTTGGAACATGGATTTAAATACAAGTAGTTTATTCATGGCATGATTCTAGAAAATACCTCTAAAGGAGTGGGGAACTGAGATAGAGAGGGGAAGGCAGGAATAAAGGGTACATTATGGCACAAGTCATTGCTGCGGGTGACCGAAGCTCAGTCCCACTGGGAAACACTGGGAGCTGGTACAGAACATGTGACCCAGAGTTACCCTGCCCAAGGGTGAGGGAGCTGGGGTATTAATACACTAGTTGCATTCAGATAGTGATTGGCGATTGACAGTTACTCCAGGCCAGTGTTAACTTTCCAGTATTTTGGCCTGGTAAATGCTGAAACAGAGGAGAATTTGGTCATTAAAAAAAAAAAACAAAAAACCCTCACAAGATGCAGAGGCTGACACACACTACATGGTAAGGCCCATCCATGGGGATCTGAGCAGGAAAGTGATGGTGTCTGCTACAAGAAAGAAGCCCCACTGTGAAAGGTAGCAGCAAGTATGACCTAGTGGAGACATCGATTACAGACAATTCCTTCAAGAAGTCTAGTGGTAAAAGGAGGGCAAGAAGCAAAGGAGTATGACAGTGACAGGATGCAGTTGTAATGATTTTTATGAGTAATGATTTCTAAACATGTGTCAGACTACCTGGAGGTTGCTATCCCACCAAAATATTGTGACATACCTAGCTAATTGAGTCTGCATTATTCTAACTGGTTTACCCAGAGTCATTTACATTTTTACAAATAATAACTGCAATTATGCAATTACAGCCTGTCAGAACAGAAAGGGATCCTAGGAAGATCTTAGTTTAACCCTTCATTTTACACATGAGGAAAAGGAGGTCAAACGTTATGTTTATGTGTTTAACTAATTGTTGCTTATTGGCTGTTCAGACGATGATGCATTGCTGGACCACTGACCCAGCTTTCCAGACTGGATGAGACAGAACTGGATTGTATGAGATTCCTATGAGTGATTAGCCGCATAAACCAACTTGGTCTGACCAGACTAATTCATTTCAGGTCCTCCTGGTATGCTTTTTTACCATTTTACCCCCACCCCCAAAATTTTTATGAATTCCAATTTTCCAAACAAAGCTTCTCATAGATTCAGGGATTACATACCAGCAACAGCCTATTGGATCCACACTTGGTGAAAGATAGAATAAGAATTTATTTTTCTTTGACTACCCCTTTAGTGATTAACACAGTGCCATATATTTAGCAAGCACCCAATAAATACCAAAATATATGATTAGGAAAGAATTTAAAGGTTTAGCATTATCGTTAGATTCTCATTTCATGACAGGCAGATGTGTCATGGGACAGTGCAATCAGAAAGACCAAGTCTGCTAGGAAAGGTTGTATGAATGTCCTATTTTGTGCCTGTGTTAGATGGCTTCCATTAACTAATCGCCCTTTATACCCTAAAATTTTGTGACTTCATGGTTAATTAAGAATCAAGTGACAGAGGAGAATAAGGTGATCCACAAATCCTATCCTTCTTTGCCCTTAGTTTGTCCTCTACTTCTGCGAGAAGGAAAAAAAAATCCATTTCATCAGGTGGCCATCAATTCTCTTCGATGATGGTGGAAGTTCAAACACAAGAAGGTAGTTAACATCCAGGAATCAAGTCTAGTCAGTTCTTGCTGACCGTGTTTCTAGGAACTGTCAGCCAAGAATGGGAGACCAAGAGAAGCCTCGCAGAACTTAAAATGTGGCGACAGGGATGGGAAGCAAGCCAGCTGTGATCTCTTGAAGTCCAGGGGCAGCACTTTAGGCAGAGAGGAGATGGGCAGAATCAGGCTGAAGGGGACCTTGGAGAGCTGTATCTTCGCTGAGTCTTGGCATAAACCCAGACTTGGACCCAGCAGCTGAACCCAGAAACAAACCATACTGGCCATTAACTGGAAAGGAAAAAAGGACCAAAGAAGAATTATGGGAGCTTCAAAGCAATGGACAGGGATGTTATCAAGAGACACAGTTATACCAGGGGGAAGCAGAGGAAGAGAAGAACATTCAGTTCATTCAACAAACAATGACTAAGTATATTCAATAAGCAAGTATGATGCCAGACACTGAGATGTGGATTTGGGAACAAGTCAGACAACTGAAATTCAATCCCATTGGTGTAAGAAAGGTTTCAATAGCTGGAGGAGAAATCAAAACCCAGTGTGAAAATACTTTTTAAGTCTTTGTTTGTACGTTATTTACTAAGTCCCATTGGCCAAAGCAAGTCACGTGACCAATCTTAGAGTCAGTGTCAGAGGGGACTAACCCAGGGAATGTATACAGGGACACATGAACAAAACAAGGACCATTCCTCCAGTCTTCTACTACAGAAACTTTGAGACTTACAATATCTCTGAGTTGCCCCACCAAAGGGTGAGGAATCTGGGAAACATAACCACCAGCTACCACTTCTCCTTGGTTGGGGGTTGCTCCTGCAGAGCATCAAATCTCTGGCACTTCTGGTGCATGAAAGACATTGGCATGTGTAGGTACTCTATATGGTAACCTCCAGAGTGGGGTCCAGAAAAGGCAGGCAGAATATCAACACCATCTGCTATTCAGGGGACCTAAAGTTAGATAATATACAGATCTGACTTCAAGGAACCACAGAGGAATGGGAGTGCTCTTTGCAAACAAGCAGAGTATTGGCAAGTTTTGTGATAGATTTAAGATACAGTTCAGTGAGGCAATGATTGCCAGCAGAAGAAAAGTCTTCACAAAGCGGACAATGATATGTTGAGGTGAATTGACATTGAGGCTTATAATTTCAACAGATTTAAAGGAAAGGGGGTGTATAGAGGAAAGCACAGGATGTGCAATAAAGTGCACAGGGATTTTAGGATTGCAAGGAGTTTTGGCTGGCTAAGTGCCAAGAGACTGGGAGATGAGGTCAAAGAAGTGAACTGGGGCCAGTTAAAGAAGAGTCAACCACACCATGCTGAGGAATTTGGATTTCACAGTGGGTTGGAGGAGGCATCGAAGGGTACTTGGAAACTATGGTAGAGTGGCCTTGTAGAGGAGGAGAACCAGTTAAGCTAATAGTGAGTTGGAGGGACCTCAGTCTCTGCCTAGTTTCTTTGTCCTGTAGAATCACTCATGTCCTCGCAGCAGGTTTCACCATCCTTTTAAACAGATGATGCTACTAAGAAGTCAGGTTTTGTGTCTTTGATCCCATTGCCACTGGCTGATGACATCAGTGATACAAATGGTTTGATTAAATATTGTCCCTGAAGTCACAATGAATAGTTGGTAGAACAGTCAGTTCTGTCCATGGAGTTTTCCAGCTAAGAGCAAAACAATTAAATACATCCTACTTCCTTCCCTGACATATAAATACACGAATCTAGAACAGACTCCCTAACTTAGAAGCCAAAAAGGAAAGAAAAGGCAGTGGTATATCACTGTGATCCCAGCCACCTGATGGGGAGCTTACTCTCTGATAGTCCAAAGGAATAATGCTTGTTTTTAAATTTCCCTTTCTGGTACGATGTATGGAAATTTTGCCTGAGGCTAGAAAGAAGTAGTTCCGTGGGTGAAACTCAGCATGAGGTACCTTCTGCCTGTCTCATTACCTTGTTATCATTCTACACGTGATATAAATCAGTTGTTCAATTCTTGGGGTAAATCATAGTTTGAATCCCACTGTGGACTGTTAGCTCAGTCCTAGAATAGTGAACAACTGTGGATAACCCAAGCCATTTGATATTGTCATGCTCCTGGTTATGGGGAAGAGTGGCTGCTGGAGTCACAGAAGAGTTGAGTGTTATCCATGAAGGACAAGTGCTTAGGAGTAGGCAGGGTGGGCCTAGAACCAGGTGTCCTGAGTGCTAGATAAATGACTTTCCTCTCTCTCCTCTTGTTTCCCTTATGCACAGCACCTTACAAATCAGCTAATTCCAGAAGAACATCCATCCATATGTTCTTATTTTATTAACAAGTTTTCGTCGAGCCCTACGAAGATGAGGCACACTGAAAGGGGTGGGTTCTACAGCTAGAAAGACGACATATTCAAGTTTATGTGCAAAGGAAAGCATATAATAATACGTTAGTTCTGTAGGCTAGTTTATAAGACTTCACCTGACCTGATGTCTCCATCCAGCTCTTACAAATACCTATTTTATGAGTCGGGGTGTAGGAAAACTCTGTTTTGGCAATTAGTCTCTAGCTCTACATGCAAAGGGCCTTCTTAGACCATGATAAGCTGGTAATGCACCCTCAGGAGTTGAGGCTGAGTGATATCTGCTGTCATATCTGGTTACTCAAAGACATGATGACCTCGCTCCACAGGCCTCCTCCTGTAAACAGGAGCTGGAAATGCACATAAACAATTAGGCTTCTCCACTGCATGAAAGCATCTGCTTAACGGAGCCGTCGAGACTTCCACTCCACTAGTGAAATCATATTTACTTTATTCATCTAAATAATGTGGCTTGTTTGCCTTCTGTATGAAATTGCCTTGCACTGTTTCTCATTGATGGGTTTTTATGAGACAGCATATGATCTTCTGTGCAGCCATATGCCACTCTACCTCTGAGAATGGAAAGGCTTCTGGTTGAGTCGCTTCAATTGTTTTAGCCCTTTTTAGTTCTGGAGTCATTGGCTTCACTCAAAACGCCCAGCTCCTCATCCCCCTTTTCTTCTCCATTGCCCAGCCACGCTCCCCCTCAAATTAAAATGAAAAGGATGATTAAATAAATAAATAAACAGAAGCTACATACTCCGTGTTCATTAAAAACGAGTTGCTTCCTGTTTGGATAATTATAGCAATTGGAAACCACTGAAACAGGCTGTACTTTTTAGTTATTTGGCATTTTTACACTTGGATGCTCAGAAACACGTGAGCCAGGAGCACTGAGTGTGCCCGCAACAGTGTCTTGCACTCAGTTTATTAGTTCACCCTCGGGTGGGTGCGTCCAGAGCAGTTCGTCTCAACCCGAGGTAGCCATATTAAAAGACTGTGTACCTTCCACCCAGGCACACACGCCATGACGTATAATATCCCTGCCAAGAGGCAACACTTCAATCTAATAATGAGAAAGCAGCGGATGATTCCCTGACTAAGGGACATTTACAAAATAAATGGCTTGTACTCTTCCAAAGGATTAAGGCCATGAAAGACAGAGACAAACAGACTAAGAAACTTTCAGGCTGAAAGAGAAATGACAACTACATGCAACATGTGATCCTGGTTTGCACTTTGGGCCAGACTGGTTTTCTTTTTTTTTTTTTTTTTTGCTATAAAGATATTATGAAGACAATTGACAACACATTAATGATGTCTATAAATTAGAAAATAGGCTGGTCCAAAGGCAGTGGGTTATCTCACTTGATTGTTCACAGTTACAGATTGAACTCCTTGTCCTACTACGTTCCCCCCTTCTCACTACTGCACTTGACTAGTCTTAAAAATAAACAAATAAATACATATAAATAAATTAGAAAATAATTAATTTTATTAATATGTATATACAGAGAAATAATTTTTGCAATACAGTAAAATGTTAACAACTGGGGACTCTGGGTGACAGGTCTATAAAAGTTCTTTGCACTCTCACAACTTTTCTGCAAGTCTGACATTATTTCAAAAATTAAAAATTACTGCCAAAAAGCATGTACATTGACTCAAAACTAACATTCAGGTCTCTGCCTCTAGAAATTGAGCTAGGTTAAACTTCCTCAACAACAATGAGGTTTTGTCTCACCTCTGCCACTATAGAGCAGTGTGACCATAACCAAATCATTTAACTTTCTGAATCTCACTTTTCTTATCTGTGTAATAAATCCAGGTGTTAACTAGAAATACCTGAACCCTCGGAATCTACATAAGACCCACTCGAACCCCCATTATGTGCCCTGCAGAAGTCCTAACCCTTCCCAATATTTCTATAAATTCTGAGAGTGGGGGCAGGATCCACATTTTACTTTTGGATCCAGATGTCTGCTTCAAAAAACTTTCCAGTTAGCACACTATGTCTCCATCCCTCACGTGCAATCTCCATTCTTCACGATGGTGACTCAAGTGTGAAACTCAGCCGCTACCTTGATTTCCCCACACCAGGAAAGCCTTAGCACTTACCCAAAGCATTTGTGACTGGAAGGTACTTTCCTGAAGATGTCCAGATGTTCGGGGTGTGGGGAGGGGATTTATGTTGCAAAACACAAACAACTTTAAAGTAAGCCCCAGGCATACTTTAAGGAGTCCCCACATCACTGGGACATGAGTGGTGGCCCCTTCATGCCCAGCCTCACACCCTCCTGTCTTTTTTCTTCCCCTTTGTTTCTTTATTATCCCCTCCTTTCATGGGTGAAGGCAAATTCTTCCCAGGCAGAGTGCTCTATACTCTTGGAGGTCATTTCCAGAATGAAAATTCTAAGATTCTATGAAGTACACTTGTTTGAATTTGACAAAAATGAAATTACCTTTTTGCACAAGTCCATTTTTAAAAGTATACAAGGTACATGGTAGAAAATAACATAGATTGGGGGGATGGGGATCATAAACCCGCAACTAAAGGACATGGGGAGCATTGCGGGGGGGTGGGGGGGCATGCCACTAATCCTCCCTTGGGTGAGGAAAAGTCATAAAATGTAACCATAATGTTTGTACCCTCATAATACCCTGAAATAAAAAAAAAGTGATGCCTAGATGAAATGATCATGAATAAATGATCATAAAAAATGGTCCTAAGGCTCCCCCACTTCCCTAGCTTAGAAAAACTTGTCATTGAACAAGTTGCTTTGCCTTCACTTTGTAAGGCTGTTGTGAGAATTCCATTAGATAATCTGTCATCTGAGAAATTATCTAACATGTTTGTAAGGATTATGTGGGGGTATTATTTTAGATAATATTTTCTAAGATAATATAGAAAAGTGATTGGCATAGATTTAGAGTATAATAAGCACTCAATAAATGATAGTCTATCAAAAAAAAGACATAGAGAGGTGAACAGAAGAAAATTAAATCATCCTAAATTTCACCACTTGTTGTTAACATTTTGGTGAACATTAGGTGAGCATCTTTTTACCTGTACATGCCATTTTGTTTTTTCAAAAACAATATATTGTAAAGGTCTTTCTGTGTCAATGAAGGGAAAAACAGCATGATTTTCAAAGGCTGTATTGCATTTCAGCTTTCTTTCTTTAAAAGTGCAATAAACTTTCTTTCCTGTAAACCCCTTTCTTCCTTTGTAATCTTTTCTGTGCTCTCCATAACTTTGTCTCAGTGAGGCCAAGGCTGGATTTTTCAATATTTAACTTGACCTTGGTACCATTGCTTTCAGATATTGGAAGCTGAAAAAAAATAGGTAGATAGATAGACAGAAGACGGATAGATAGATGTCAAACACACATTCCTTTCCTATAACCTTGTTGTCTATGTGAAATTCAATAAGGTACCAATAAATCCCCACTAACAAATTATGTTTAATACTGACTTGGTCAAATGCAGCCTTCCTCTGGGTTATTCCAAGTTTTGAAGGGGACAGCTTGCTTGTGAAGATGTCAGCATGTAATTTCATAGCTTAGACATTTGACTTTCAACCCTTATTCTTCTTTATCATTTAGAGATAGCACCACCCCCAAAGCTGATGTTTGGGAGTGGTTAGTCTCTTGTGTCCTCTATGGCTGCTCCAAAGAGCTTGGGCCCAACTGCAGACAAAAGTAATAGAGTCTCAGCCATGCCTGTAATTGGACATTTTTTTCTAGAATATCTGAGGGTATTTTTACTCCCAATTCAATTTTATGCATTTTTTTCATTCCAATTGCTTAAGCTATGCCTTCTGCCAAGTGTTTAATAGATTCCTGGACTGTTCAGAACTCACAAGCGCAATATGCATCACTCACTGGATCACAAATTGAGTTTTGTTTGGTCAGCACAGTGCTTTCAAGCTGTTGGTCTTGATGAGGGGCATGCACCTTCCAGTTTACCACAATCCCCACCACTCCCTATTTTCATATACCTGATTTACATATGTAGATTGTCTGCTTGGCCCCCAATCATTAAATGTGTTACTAATGCCCAAGGAACATCACACCCAGAAAGAATTTAGTCATCCCTACTGAGTTACACAACTATTTAGTGACTCTTTCCAGAAGCTACAATCTCCTTTTTTTTTTTTTATTCACTCAACAAGTATTTATGACATGGATACTCTGTACCAAATACTCATGAGCAAAACAGATATTGTCCCCATGGAGCTTGCAGTCCAGTCACCCCAGGTTTGTCTTCTGAGAGAGCAGTCTTTTCAGCATACCAAGATAATTTTGAAAGATGAAGATTTAGGCAACATGTCAGTAGCTCAATTTTCTTTTTTCAGCTTAAGATTCTTCTGATCCCTGTTACTACTTAGAAATCCAGCCTTGTGGATGAATCTTCCTATCAGTAATAAGCATTTCCTTACTATAAAGTGTGCATAATCCACTTGGCTGTGGGTTGTGGTGGCCCTGCTGGGGTTGACTGGGGCTATTCATTTGGAGAGTTGACAATGAGAACAAGACAAGACAGATGATCCGAGAAATTAGAGCAATTACTAGCAATTACCCTTTGATAGTAAATCACAAACTTAAAATTGGGAATGTAAAAGTATGACCCAAGAGAGTTTCTGGATTCCTGCTTTAAGGGTAGGCTACTAAATGCAGGATGTCCTTCAGAAAATGCCTGAATAAGTGGCCCCTTCTCTGTGCTGTGAAAGCTGGTTGGGTCCAGCCCATCCCACGGGGGACATGGTCCACAGTAGACCTGAGGAGTGTGGTATGTCCCCTAACAATCCTGGGCTGTCACTCAGACTGTTCCCACCCTTGCGTAGGTTGGAGCTGTGGTTTCATAGCTGGTATGTAAGTCTGCTTAGAAAAAAAGTGGCTTCTATTTCGTGATGGGAATAGATATTTAATCTGTATATTAGCTTAAACACATTCACTTTTTTGTTGTCAGTTAAGAAATAAAATCATTCTGGATGTTGTTCTTCTCTCTCCCTTTGCTCAGAAGTTGACATTCAGATCTGTCTGTCAATAAGCTTCAAAATTCTCACTGACTTCAGATCGCCTTGCACACAACCCAGGGAAATCAATAGTGGTCTCTGGGAAGATATTAGTAATGTGCAGAAACCATCCCCTGAACCCTAAGCCTAGGTAATGAAAATATTAATATATTGAAAAATAAACAATAAAAATTATTCTTGATTTTTGACCTGGCCGGAGACAAGTCCCATGTAGGATATAAATTTTAGGGAGAAAGAAAAATGGAAGGGAGAGTACCAGTCAGCCAGACCTGAGTTCAAATGAGCTTCTCTGAACCTCTGTCAGCTCCTGTTTAAAATGGAGATAGTAACACCCCCGTTGCAGAACTGCCATGATCATGATTGTGAAATAACACTTGCGGGGATTCTGGCGTATTGTGACAATGGGAATTGACAACTGTATCTCTTCTTTGAGCTGCCTTCTGCTGGGAACTGGCAACCCCCTGGTTCGTGTCCTCGCAATGAGGATGGCTTTTGTCATGCATCAGTTTTCCCATGCAGCAAATCAGAAAGTGTTGGCATTCGTGTCCTGCCTTCTAGGGGGAGATGGCAATCAGATTGTCCCAAAGCATCAGACAGCACTTTCATGCATGTTTGGAGCTGGTCTGGGAGGTCTGGTCTTAGCGTGGACCTCCTGCTCCACTCTGAGTGTGGCGGGTTGATTTTCTTGATGTCTACAGCGATGTCCCCCATACCCCTAACCCCATATTTGCCTGGGAACTTTGTAGTCCTCCCTACTTTGCCTCTGGGCTGGCCCCTGACTTGCTTTGGCCAAAAAAGAGTGGCAGAAGTGCTGGTGTGCCAGTTCCAAGCCTGGGACTCAAGAGGCCTTGCACTTTTCCATTTAGTCTCTTGCACTATTGGATTTTCTTATGGTACCATCCTCATCTATGAGAACGAGCCTGGGCTAGGCTGCCAGAGCAGAAGAGACCACATGGAGGAGAACGGAGGTGCCCCAGCCAATAGCCAACCACTGCAGAGCCTACTAGATGAACTGCACCTGACAACAGGTGCATGCGGTAACCCAGTCAAGACCTGAACAACCACTCATTGAGCCTCAATTGCTGACCCACGAAATTGTGAGCTAAATATATGGTGGCTGTTTCTAAGCTACTAAGATGTTTGGTGATGTGTAACACATGATCACAGTGACACATGGTTGATACCCCATGCAACTGAGAGGCTCTCTCTCCAATGCTAGAGAAATTTAATGAGGACCCCCTGGGACTCGTCAGCCATCAGATCAGCAGCCTCGCTCCACCGGTTTGCTATTTTCTCCGACGTTGAGCCACTGATCACGTTCTCTGATAGCCTGAGGGAATTACTATTGGTCCAGTAGAGTCATCAGGCAAATGAAGAGTGTTGAGCAGGAGGGGAGGTGGTCTTCACCGGTCACGCTCCAGACCCGCTGTTTGTCCATTTCTCTTTCCAAGGCAAAACAGGAAGAAGTGAAAAGATTCCAGTAGCTAAGAGGCATGATCTGATGTCTGGGCTTCAAGGAAGAGGAACTTTGGTTAAGGGAAAGATGCAAGTTAGTACAGGTGAGTGGTTAGAACTTATAAGCAAGAGATTATCCAGGCTAACTGAGGCAACGGTTGTAATAGAGGTAGGACTATGCCTTTGGGACCCCCCCACCCCACTTCCTGCCTCTCTTAAATCTCCTGTCTTCCTTTCTGGCCCCAGAGACCTCTCTCCTGTCAGTAAATCTCAGTTGAGACGTTAGCTGCCCATGACTTATGTTACCTCTCCCAGTGATAATTGCACTTTCAGGAGACTAAGCATTCAATACACACACAAAAGTGAAATTTAGGTCAGGATTGAGAGGGAAACTTTTGGGGCAAGGGGAGGCCTTTTATTGGTATCTAAATCGTACCTATCAACGCTACCTCTCCCATGGAAGTTTCCAGCGTATCCTTTTTTTTCTTCTCTTCCTACTTACCCTGCCTAATTCACAGCTGAGATCTCTATTTCTATCCCTTTTTGTTTCTGTAATGTGTTTCTGTCAATTGCACAATATGATTTTCCTGACTGTTCTTTTCCTCACGGGCCTGTAAGCATTTTTAAGGCAGAGCCTGGGACATTCAACTCGTCCCCCGACCCCCACTGCCACTTCCCTTTCTTTCCCATCTGTACTGCAGGGTGGGGTGCGCGCAGTCCAAGGAAATCAAGAATGGTCTCTGGGAAGCGTAAAATGCGGAGCCCGTCCTTGTCTGTAAAATGTAGGTCCCCAAATGAAATTGACAAGCAATTATCAGCTGAGCCAGTTTTCAATCCTTGATGTATTATGTGGTCTCTCAGTTTTCATTCCTTAAGCCTCTTGACAGCAGCGCCTCTTGAAAATAAGATTATAAAAATCTTATATGTGAAACGATGTCCAATGTTCTACCAAACTAGACTCCCAACTAAGCCTGACTGGACCGTGAAAGCCAGACAACAGACAAGCGCAAAGAAAGCAGCCAAAGGACAAGCAATGGGTCTGATCCAGGAGGGCTTAACTGTTCAGCGGCTCTGGATACCTTTGAGAATCTTTAATAAGCCATGGATTCTCCTGATAGCTAGTAAATGCAAAGATGCACAAAATTTGGGGTGGTGGTCATGGTCACAGATCCTCTGGATTGCCTAAGGAGACAGAATTCTGGTCTTAAAAAAAAAAAAAGCAGGAAATGGGCTCCATGAGGATTTTTACATGCCTTTTTATCTGTTACAATTGACTGCCAGTTCCCTGGGGTTCCCTGCTGGGGAAAAGGAGTATGTGGGTTCACAGAGGTCTTTCAGCTGAGAAAGGAAGCAAGAGAGAAAGAAGGGAGACAGTGAGAAGCATCGCTGGGATCCATAAGTTTTTGTGGCATAATGAGAATTTCTAAAAACTCTGCCAAGTGTGAGTTAGCAGTGTCATTATACTGTCTCCCAGCCTGAACATTCGAGCTGACAATTTGCTGTGAATTCTTCTTTCATTTCTTTTTCTCCTCCCTTCTGGAACCATGCATATTTTGCATTAAGAGGACAAGGTGATGGTTTAAAAGAAGGGTGTTTATGTGTTTCAATGAAGAAAATGTTTAAAAATATCCTAAATGATTGCGATATGAGAGGTTTCTTACTGGGCTATTCAAGAGTGTTTGGGGACCTACCACTGTGTTCAATATGTCTTTGCCGTTTGTAAGATCAGCACTCTACTTAAGAAGCTGAGGGATGCATCAATCAGCATTACAATGTTGAGGTCTGTGGGCGGCAAGCACCTTATACTACTGTAAGTCGCACATCTGTCTTTCCCTCCCTCTCCCTATGGCAAGGCTCAGGCTTGCAAAATGTTCTTAAGCAGCTGCTTCTCAGATGCTCGGAAGACAGTGGATCTTGTGTTTTTTCAAAGACAGGAGGCAAAAAGAGCCAGAAAAATAACCAATGCCTGCAGGTTAGTCTTTTGCTAGGTTTGAGTTCAGTTTACCTGTTTATTACCCAAGAGTAAGCTAAGCAGTTTCCGATTTTAGCTCCGCATTTTACGCTTCCCAGAGACCATTCTTGATTTCCTTGGACTGCGTGCACCCTGCAGTACGGACGGGAGAGAAAGGGCAGTGGCAGTGGGTGTAGGGGGAGAGTTGAGTGTCCCAGACTCTGCCTTAGAAATGCTTATAGGCCCATGAGGAAAACAACAGTCAGGAAAATCATATTGTGCTATTCAGAGAAACACATTATAGGACTGACACAGAAGCAGTGTGGTGGGAAGGGTGCAGGTTTATAGTCGGGAGACCTGGGATCTCTACCGAGAGCTCCCTCTCATCTGGGCAAGCTCAGCTCCGACCTCAATCATCTAAGGTAACACAATCGTGGAACGTGACCTCTGTGTGTCACATTAGGAATTATGAGGGCCTCTGACTTGAAACTAGAAAATACACAACCCTTCTAAAAGCCTTCACATTTAAATTTTTAAATATTTTTACATTTTTTAACTCGCAACTTGGAAATAATTTTAGACTCAAAATATGTTGCATAAATAGCATGCAGGTACACCCATGTTCACAGCACTATTATTCACAAGAGCCAGAAAGTCGAAGCAACTCAAGTGTCCATCAACGAATGAATAGATAAACAAAATGTGACACATATTTTGGAATATTATTCAGCCTTAAAAAAGAAGGAAATTCTGACACATGCTACCACATGGATGAACCTTAAAGACATTATGCTTCAGTGAAATACGCCAGACTCAAAGGGTCAAATATTTCATGATTCCACTTGTATGACATAGTTAGAGTAGTCAAATTCACAGAGACAGAAGGTAGAAACGTGGTTGCCGGGGTGAGGAGAGTGGGGAATGGAGAGTTATTGTTTAATGGATGCAGAGTTTCAGTTTGGGATGATGAAAAAGTTCTGGAAGTGGATGGTAGTGATGGCTGCACAGTGTGAACGTACTTAATACCACTGAACTGTACACTTAAAAATGGCTAAAATGGAAAATTTGATGCCATCTATATTTTACCACAATTTTAAAAAAGATCATTTTAAAAATATATAGTAAAGTTCCCATTTACCCTTTAACCAGCCTCCTCGAAGTTATCATGTTGTATAACCATGGTATAATTACCAAAGCCAGGAAATCAACATTGATACTGTTAACTAATCTGCAGTCCTTATTCAAAATTTTCCAATTGTCCCATTCATGTCCCTTTTTCTGATCCAGGATCCAATCCAGGATATGCATTGCATTTAACTGTGATGTCTCTTTAGTCTCCTCCAATTTGGAAAAGTTCTGCAGTCCTTCTTTGTCTTTTAAGAACATGATGACTTTAAAGAATACTGGCAAGTTATGGGTTTGTCTAATATTTCTACCTGGTTAAATACACATTATCTATTTTGGGCAAGAAAATAACATAACTGATATGTCCTTCTGAGTGCACCATAGCATGAGGCACATGATTTCGACATGTCTCATTACCAGTGAGGTTAATTTAGATCACTTGGTTAAGGGTGTCTCTGCCAGGTTTCTCCACTAAGAAGTTACAATTTCCCCTTGTTCGCTATTATATTTTATCCATTAATTTTAGCATCCATTGGTGAGGCTTGCCACCCACAATTATTACTGTGGTGTTTCCTGAATGATGATATTCAATATCTATCATTACTTCTACATTTGTTAATTGGAATTCCAATGCAAGGAAGAATTTTCCCTTGACTCCATTCAAAATTAATTTCTAAAAAAATCAGTAAAACAAGCTAGAATAATGGTAAAATATGTTCCTCCAATGCCTACTGGCCCTTACCAACTCAAAGTTCCTTTTTATTGTAAAAATTCTCAGATCTGTCATGCCTTCTGCAATAGGAAACATAACTTGAATTTCATACCACCTGGCAGTGGCCAAAGGCACAAGTCTTTGGAGAGCAAAAGACAGCCCGCTTGCATTTTCTTTTCCTCTCCCCACTTTTTTTTTTTATTATTAAATCTTAACATTATCCTGAGTATATCAGCAGGGTTAAATAGAGAAAACATTTAAGAACCATTGAACCTGGAAAACACACATGAAATATTTATGTTAATGTTGCCCTAGAGAATGTGGGTTTTAATGAACAGGAATTAAATCACAAAGGCTGCAGTGTTCTAGAAAATTTTTATCCGCACACGGACCCCTCATGAATGTCCGTGCCCTTGGAGGTCATCCAGTATCTGCTGTTCTGACCCTATGCCCTTCCCCCTGTGCCAGGGATGTCCCTTGAAGGCCCCTATCTGAAATGCTCCAGGCTGGTGTCACCAATGGACAGACAGAATCAATATTATTGTAGAGTTTTGAGTTAACACAGCCCTGAAAGATGAAGAAATAAAACTTTCTTCAGTTAGCTATTTGTCCCTGTTATCCATTACTGAACAATGAACCAACCCAAAATTTAGGGTTATAAAATAGCCACCATTGTATTAAGCTCATAAATTTGGAGATCAGAAATCTAGAAAGGGCATAGTGGAAATGGCTTGTCCGTGGTCCACTATGTCTGGAGACACAGCTGGGAAGCTCAACAGCTGGAAGAGGACTAGAATGACTACAGTCTGAAATCATCCAGAAGCTTTTCCACATATGTATTCAGCACCCTCAATGGGAAACCTGAAGGCTGAGCTCAGCTAGGGTTGTCAATCAAAGCACTACACATGCTTCCCAGTGTGGCTTGGGCTTCCTCACAGCATAGCAGCCTGAAAGTTGGACTTCTTACATTGTAGGTCATGACTTTAAGAGCAAGTGTGTTCCAGGGAGCAAGGCAGAAGTCACATGGCTTCTTACGACTTAGATTCAGAAGTCATGTGGCATCACTTCTACTATACTCTTGTAATCAAAGCAGTCACATTCCCTGAATTCAAGGGTTGGGGTCATGGACCTCATCTCTTGTTATGAAGAGTGTTACAGAATCTCGGCTATGATTTTAAAAGATTTTAAAAATGGAAAATATTCTGTTCGTCTGAATGCACTTCCCTTCCTCCAGAAATTCTAAGAAACATTCCCCAGGTATCCCTCTGACTAAAATAATCCCTCCTTTGGGTTCCCACAGCACCTTGTCCATAACTCCGTTACAGTGCATTGTACTCTAACGATAAAAATATAAAATAGTAACTAACAATTATTGAGTGCTCACTATGTGCCAGGTATTATTCCAAGTACTTTTCATGCATGACCTCACTTAATTCCCATGGCAACGATGTGAAAAGGGAAAATTCCATTTAATAAGTAAAAAAGTCTGAGGCTCACAAGGGTTAAATAACTTGCCAAAGGTCATATTGCTATTAAGAAGAAGAGCTAGAAATTAAACTAACACAGTGTGACTCCAGAACTTGTGTTCTTAAACCACTGAACTACAGGGTACCATTAATATGCTGTTATACACAAATCTGCCTTTCCTAGTGAATTGTGAGTCATTTGCAGACTGAGACTATATCATAGTTATCTTTGTCTTTCCAGCACCAAACACAGTGCCTGGCTTATGACAAGGAATACAAAACTGCGCGATAGAAAAGTGCACAAAAGAGAAGAAACTAAAATGTAAATAAATACATGAAAAAATGCTCAAACTTTCAAAATAGTTAAAGACATACAAATAAGATGGCATATTTTGCCTATCGAATTGGCAAAAATTAAAATGCCAATCAATACATATCAATCCAGTGTTATTGGCAGTATGGGAAAATGGATATTTTTATTCTGATAACTTTTTGGTGGCTCTTGGAATATATAATTTTATACGGAAACTTTTCAGAAGTATTTACCAAAATGATAAATGTTCATAATCTATGATTGAGTGATTGAATTCCTAAGATATATTCTACAGGAAAACTCTCATCTATTCGCATACTAATAATTACAAAGCTCTTCATCATAGCATTTTTTAATAACAGCTGATTGAGGTATAATTCATATATCATAACATTCACCCTTTAGAAATGTGCAATTCAGTGATCTTTAGTATATTCAGAAAGTTGTATAATCATTACCATGATCTGATTTTAGAAAATTTTTATCAACCCAGAAAGAAACCCTGAGCCATTACAAGTCACTCCTCATTTCTGCCTCCTTCTAGCCCCAGACAACTACAATCTACTGTCTGTCTATGGATTTGTCTATTCTGGACATTTCATATAAAGGAAGTGGCATAATATGTGACCATTTGTCTGGCTTCTTTCACCAAGAATTAAGTTTTCAAGGTTCATCCATGTTTTAGCATTTATGATTACTTAATTCCTTTCTACTTGAAAATAATATTCCATTGTACACACATTGTACACACATTGTACCACATTTTGTCTATCCTTTCATCAGTTAATGGAAACCTGGGTTGTTTACAGTTTTTGATTACCACGAATAATGCTGCTATGAACATTTGTGAAAAAGTGTTTGTGTAGACAGAAGTTTTCATTTTGCTCACATGTACACTGACACGAGGAATTGCTGAGCCATGTGAAAAGTCTATGTTTAACATTTTGAATAAATGCCAAAGAGTTTTTCAAAGGGGCTGTGCCATTTTACTATCCAGCCAGCAACTTGTAAGGGTTCGAATTCCTCCCCGTCCGGGTCAACACCTCCTGGAAAGGGAAGGGGTGTCTTTGTTTTTAACCATCCTAGTAGGTATAAAGTGATACCTTATGGTTTTGATTTGCATTTCTCTAATATCTAGTAATGTTGAACATCTGTATATTTATTGGCCATTTGCATAGCTTCTTTGGGGAAATAGCTATTCAAATCCCTTGCTAATTATTACATTGGGTTATTTGACTGTATTGCTGTATTGCAAGCATTCTTTAAATATTCTTATACAAGCCCCTTATGAGAGATATGATTTGAAAATATTTTCTCCCATTCTGTGGGTTTTTATTTTCTTATGATTTCCTCTGAAGCACAACCATTCTTAATTTTAATGAAGTACAATTTATATATTTCTTTTTGCTCCTTATACTTTTGGTGTATCTAAGATAACATTGCCTAACCCAAAGTCATGAAGATTTATTCCTATGTTTAATCTAAGAGTTTTATAGTGTTAGCTCTTACATTTAGGATTATAAATTATTTTTAATTAAATTTTGCATGTGGTTTGAGATAAGGATCAAAATTCTTTTTTTTTTCATTTTCCGTATTGCCAATTGTCTAAGCATAGTTTGTTGCAAAGACTGTTCTTTCTCATTGACTTTTCTTAGCACCCATGTTGAAAAGCAATTGATCATAAGCTGATTATTATAAATTATTTATGGACTTTCAATTTTATTCCATTAAACTCTATGTCTCTTTAATGCCAGTACCACAATGTCTTGATTACTGTAACTTTAAAGAAATGTTGAAATAGAAAGATGTAAGTCTTCCAAATTTGTTCTTCTTTTTCAAGATCACCTTTGCTATTTATTTGGTCCTCTGCTTTTCCATTTATATTTTAGGATCAGCAAAAACAACATCTGAGATTTTGAAAGTAATTGTGTAGAATCTACAGATAAGTTGGTGGGTATTACCATTTTAAAAATCCATGAACACAGGGTGCCTTTCTACTTATTTAGATCTTCTTTAATTTCTTTCAATGATATTTTATACTTTTCAGTGTACAAGTCTTGCACTTTTGTTAGATTTAGTCCTCAGTATTTTATTTATTTGATGTTATTATAAATTGACTTTTTTCCTTAATTCCATGCCTGGATTGTTCATCGCTTGTGTACAGGAATAGAATTGATATTTCATGTTAATCTTATAACCTGCAACCTTGCTGAACTCTTTTGTTAATTCTAATAAATTTTTGTGGATTCTTTAGGACTTTCTGTATATAAGATATGTATCCTACAAATATAGGTTTTTTTTTCCCTTGCTTTCTAATCTGGATACCTTTATTTCTTTGCCTTGCCTAACTGCCTTGGGTAGAATCTCTAGTACACTCTTGAATATAAGTAGCAAGAACAGACATCTTTATCTTATTCTGATCTTAAAGGGAAAGCATTCAACTTTTCATTTTTAAATATGATGTTGGCTGTGGATTTTTCAGATACATTTATCAGACTGAGGAAATTCCCTTCCATTCCTAGTCTTTTCAAATGTGATTATTATAAAAGGATATTAGATTTGATCACATACTTTTCTGCATTTATTGAGATGATCATGTGATTTCTGTTCTTTATTCTATGATATAGTTATTACATTAATTGCTTTTCAGATGTTAAAACTACCTTGCACTTTGTCAGGATGCATAATCCTTTTTATGTGTTGCTGGATTCAGTTTGCTAGTACTTTGATGAGAATTTTGGGGTCTATATTTGAAAGGGATAGCAGTCTATAAGTTTCTTTTCTTGTGAGATCTTTGTCTGGTTTTTGTATCAGGGTGATATTGGCCTGAATGAATGAGCTGGGAAGTGTTCCTTCCTCTTCCATTTTTTGGAAGAGTTTCTAAATAGATTGGTATTAATTTTATAAACATTTGGTAGACTTCACCAGTGAAGTCATGTAGGCCTAGGCTTTATTTTGTAAAAGGTTTTTAAATTATTAATTCAATCTCTTTACTTGTTATAGGTCTATTCAAATTTTCTATTACTTCTTGAGTCAGTTTTGGAAATTTTTGTATTTCTAAGAATTTGACTATTTCACCAAGGTTATCTAATTTGTTGACATGCAGTTTTTCACAGTATTCCCTAAAATCCTTTTTATTTCTGTAGATTGGTTGTGAAGTCCACTCATTCACTTATTTTATTCATTTGAGTTTTCTCTTACTTTTTTTTTCCCTTGGTCAGTCTTGATAGAGGTTTGTCAATTTTGCTGAATTTTTCAAATACTAACTTTTGGATTTATTGATTTTCTCTATTGTTTTCCTGTTTTCTATTTTATTTATCTTAACTGGAGTCTTCTACTTTCTCTAATTTGCTTCCTTCTGTTTGCTTTAGATTTAATTTGCTCTTGTTTTTCTAGTTTCATAAGGTGCAAAGTTAAGTTATTAATTTGAGATTGTTCTCTTTTAACAGACATCTTGTAGCTATGAATTTCCTTTAAAGCACTGCTTTAGCTGCATTCCATGAGTTGTTGTATTCTGAACTTTTGTTTTCATTCATTTAAAAGTATTTTTTAATATGCCCTGTGATTTCTTTTTTAACCCATTAATTATATAGGAGTATGTTGTTTAATTTCCACATATTTCTGAATGTCCCAATTTTTCTCCTGTTATTCTTAATGTAATAATTGTGATCAGAAAACATACTTTGTGTTATTTTACTGAAGCTTGTTTTATGGCCTAATATGATCTATCTTGGAGAATGTTCCATGTGACTTGAGAAGAATATGTATTCTGCCATCATTGGGTGGAATTCTCTATAGATGTCTCTTAGGTCTAGTTAGTTCATAGTTTTGTTTAAACTATGAACTTTCAATTTACTTTTTGATCTTCTGTCTACTAATTCTATCCATCATTGAAAGTGGGCTACTAAAGTCACCAGCTATTACTGACAGATTACTTATTTTTCCCTTCAATTCTGTCATTTTTTGTTTAATGTATTTTGGTGCTTTGTTGTGAGGTGCATATGTATTTATAATTCTTACACCTTTTGATGGATTACACTTTTGTCATAATAAAATGTCTTTCCTTATCTCTAGTAACAGTTTTTGTCCTAAAATACATTTTGTCTAATGTTTGTTCAGCCACTCCACCTCTCTTTTGGTTACTGTTTACATAATGTATCTTTTCATATGCCTTTACTGTCAACCTATTTGTGTATTTGAATCTAATGTATGTGTCTTGTAGACAGCATGTAGTTGAATTATGGGTTGTGTGCTTCATGTTGTTTTATTTTTATCCATTCTATCCATCTCAGGTTTTTGATGAATTCTGTTGCTGTTTCTGTGTTTTACTGTTGTTACTATTGCTGTTTGTTTGTTTGTATGTTTAATATCTTTCCTGGGCTAATTCTACAAAATATGTAAGTCCTATAAGGTGCCGTTGAATCTCTGCTTGGTTAGCTTAGTGATCAGACTAGAAAAAAGATTTCCTTAAAGGCCTCGAATTAATAAAGTGGGGTTTTTTGTTGTTTGTTTGTTTGGGGTTTTTTTTGTTTGATTTTTTCTTTTAACCCTTTGCTAAAGGGCTCTGTGTGTATCCTGGGGCATGCCCTTGGTGCTCAGGCAGGCAATTGGCGACTCTGCCTTGGCCTTCACTTTCTGTTTTTAAAGAGCCTGGAAATCAACCTAAGTGAACATGTAAAGCCTTCTTAGGTATTTCCTGGTTACGTGCACAGCTCTGCATACATGTGTGGGCTTCCAAGTCTCCAGGAATATATTAGAGTTTTGTAAGGCCTTCTGCAGATATCTGTTCTCCAGATCTTTTTTTAAAGTTTTATGTCCAGCCTCTTGTTTGCCCCAGTTGGTATTGCTGCCACAGGAAGCTGCAACATTGAATAATTGCCAAAGATTGTTTTTGACACACTCCCAGGGGAAAGGGCTTTTCCTACTGTGCAAACTCTGGGTCAGATCAAAGAAGAAAAAGAAAATAACAACAAACCCTATGAATGGGACATTTTCAGGTAGCTTCTGGGCAATTATTCAAGAATGGGGCTTTTCAAATAGCTCCAAACCCAATCTGCAATCTCCAGTGTCTGTTTGGCTTCTGGTTTTCACAGCTACTGTGATTGCAAGGTTGTTGCGGTTCAAAGACGCTGAAGAGTGGATGGTAACAGGGCAATTTAAAGCACCACAAAGCTTGCTGTTATCACTGAGAGTCAGCGCTTTTATTGAATAAATGCCCCTCAGGTTGCTGTAAGCCTTTTTTTAATTTCCGGAGTTCTATAAAAGTTGTTTTGTCCATTTTTTTCCGTGTTCTAGTTGCTTTTATGTAATAGTAGATTTTTGAAGATTCGTACTCTATCATCATTCCTGAAGGTCCCCCCAACACACAGCATTATCTTCTAATGTAAGAAAAAATTGGAAACATCTTAATATACATCAGTAATGGCAAGGCTAAAGGAATCATGGTGTATTGCATGTGTAGAATACTATACAGCTGTTACAAAGAAGGAGGTAGAAAATGAAAGTTTGTGGTAACATATGAGTGATAAGAAAAGAACCATTTTGCATAATAATACGTACTGGGCTTAGGAGCGCACATGCGCACGTTGTGGGGGGTGGGGCGGTTGAAGCAAAGAGGAAGATCTAAAACCAGCTCATTTTACTATTAAGGAAATAACAGTTTTCTTGGGTGTGAGTAGGCCTAAAGCAAAAAAAGATAACCTAACTCCAATACTGCCAAAAAAGAAAATGTGAAGAATTTTTACTTTGTTATTCATGTTTTTTTCTGTTCTCCAGACTTACTATATATTTCCTTTATATTAAAAATAAGATAATAACCATGATTTAAGAAATATTTGAGCTACACTCAAGCTCTACTTGATCGAAAAATCTCAAATTGACCACAGCTGTATTGGAAAACCTTACTTTCAAATCATCCACATCGCCTTTTCTTTTCTTTCAAATACTGAGTGACAACACACACACACAAAATTTCAATCACAAATACTTTGAGTGGTGAAATGCATTTTGGTTTAAGGATCCCTTTGAGAATCTGATGAAAGCCATGTGTCCTCTTCCCCAAAAAGTACCTATGTGCACTATTTTGTCTATAATTTTCAAGGATTTATTTAAGTTCACTAGCCAGGTTAAGAATCGCAAATGACATATTTTCGTTGATACAAAGATGTGGAAAAATGGAAGAGATTTGGGGACTTTGGGGCTCTATATTCTCTATAAAGAGAAAAAGCGGTCCAGAGGGGAAGTAACTTGCCCAAAGTCACACTGTTAGATGGCAACAGAAACAAGACACATCCAGCTCTCCTGACTCCCAGGTCAAGGTTCTTCCCCCTAAGTTACCTTGGACCATAAACCAATGACAGTCCTCTTGTGGTTCTCTAAGATTCTTGCAGGCCCTGTGCCAAAGATGTGGCTGCTCTGATAGGCTCTGACAGCCATACCTGATTCTAGGGATCCTTGGGATGGGAAGAGAGAGGGAAACCTGGCCTGTCATCCAGCAGGTACTTTCTGCATGTAGATGGTCACAATGTGCTCAGCCTGATAAGAGGCACCAAGGCCTCATAGAGAAAGCCCAAGACACAGGGCAGACAATCCCCATGAAGACATGACTAGGTCAAACGTGATTGTGGAGTGACCCAATGATACATGGAGTAGAAACACTGGTCCAAGAGAGAAGGGAGAGTTTGCTGTGAGCATGGATGTAAAGACCAGGCTCCATAGAAAAGGAGAAGGAATCAAAGGATGGACAGAAGCTAAAGAAATGGGGACAAGGACAGAAGGTATCTGGGAAGGGGGAGGAGAAGGCACGGCATCAGCAAGGGCAAGGAGAAGGGAAGGAGCACGGTGACAGGGAAACACAGGGCCGAGTCTGACGGGAGGCTTGCCAGTGGTTCTCTCACATGCCTCCCCGTCCCAGGGAGCCCTTGCGTGCAGCCCCAGCCTTGGTGTCCCTGTCCCTAGGCCAAGCCCAGACTCTAACCAGGCCTGTGTCTGTTTGATTCTCTGCAGCTCCCTTTCGTGGAAGGCCTGTACCACTTTTACCACAATGGCCTTGCAAAGGCCAAAAGAAGACGCAGCCTACACCACAGGCAGCAGCTGGAGCGAGACCCCAGGGTGAGTTTTCACTGGAAACCTGCCTCCCAACCTCTGCTGCCACTGCTGAGCCCACCACGGGTGTGTGGAGGGGATAGGCAGGGGCTTTTGAAGTAGAGGCACTTCCTGTATCATGACAGGCCAAATGGATGCTTTGCAGAGTGGCACCAGGGACGCTGCTCTTCTGTCTCACGCGTAATAAATAACCCTAGGCCCCTTTGTATGCCTGGGGGGAGCAGATAGTGATATCACCTTTTCCTGGCTGTCTTCTGGTGCATTTTTGCACGAGAACTTGGGGTTGTCTGGGAACATGTTTTAGCCTGTGATGGATGGGAAGACACCAAGCAGTTTAATGAGTCATTTTATGGAAAGTTTCTACTAGTGACTCCACATGATCTGAGGAGGCTGCCATGCCCCATATTGTGAGTGGGAAAATGAGTGGGCCAGTAAGCGATCAGCTCCCAGCAGGCAGTGGACTCTCAGTGTCCACGCATGAGTGCCGCCATGAGACCGTCT
>RJWJ010017672.1:0-32638 GCA_004363605.1 Indri indri | reverse complement strand
TGATTAATGGGTTCAAATAAACAGAAGGAATAAGATGTATTCAATAGATCAGTAGAGTGACTATAGCTAACAATAATATACTGTACATTTCAAAACAGCTAAGAAAGAATAGTTCAAATGTTCCTAGCATAAAGAAAATTGTGATGGATATCCCAAGTGTCCTGATTTGACCTTTACGTGTCATGTGAATGTGTCAAAATATCACATGTACCTTGAAAATACGTACATCTATTGTGTGTCGATTAATCAATAAATAAAAGAAAGGCCTCTCTGAGGTGGTGACATTGGGTTGAGTCTAGTCATAGGAAGGTCTAGGAGATGAACGTTCCAGGAGAGGGAATAGCTGTTGCAAAGTCTCGAGGGAGAACCTCCCTCAGCACGTGTAAAGAATCAGAAAAGAGGGAATCATGGCAAAAGCACAGAGTGCAGGAGATGGAGGTGCAGAATTTTGTGAGCCTTGGAATCAATTTGGGTTTTGCTCTAAATGCATTGGGAAGTCATTGGAGAGTTTTAAGCCAGGGACATGAGCTGATGCTTAATTTTTAAAGATTCTGCTAGATACCGTATGTATAAAAAATAAATTAAGTGAGAAAACAGGTGGAAACAGGAAGACAGAAAGTTATTGCAACAACAATAAAACTAGTACCCGTACTCATAGTGTTTATTCTAAATGCTTCCCATACATGATTCCATTTATGACAATTTTAAGAAGTAGATAATATCCCATTTTATAGGTGAGGAAACTGAGTCATGGAGCGGTTAAGTAACTTGACATGGACAGGTTGGTAGAAATGAGATAAAGTAATGGATTCAAGATCTATTTTGGAGGAAAACCAGCAATGGGGAGTGAGATGTGAGGGAAAGAGAGAATCTTAGACAGCTTCTAGGGTGTTCGCTGTTTCTGTCACTGTTGATGTTAACACGTGTGAAGTGTGTGGCACACTCAGCACTCAGTACAGGAGAGGAAGGATTCTTCCCGGGAGCTCTTTGGGATTGTTTTCTACTTCATAACAGCAACAACAAAAAGCATGTCATTGTGTGTGTAAGACAGAATCGCTGGAGACTGGTTTTCAAATTGCTTGCAACTATAGTGCTCTTTCCTGAATGGCCGCATTTCGGGTAATTAAGACTGGTACAGACCTGATCTGGTTGACCAACAACAAAACAGCCCCCTTGTAGAGATATTTGAGAAGTGAAAGCAGGCCCAGAAATCCCAGTGTGCTGGGATAAATTGAATCACTGTGGGGAAGAATGAAGAGAAGGAGTTCTTTGAAGCCTGTGCCCTATGGAGTTTTAGACCCAGAACATTCAGGTGGCTTCAGCTTAAGCCACTTCAATAACTTCTTATTATCTCATTTTAATTGGACTTGAGGGGACACAACAGGGCCACTGATTGGCCTGCCTTTCACAAGGGCAGTGGTGGCAGGAGCAGTGAATTTATTACAAATTTTTCTTTTCTGTCATGTTTTCAAATATTCCTCCTTTAAAAAAAAAATTCACCTCTACATTCTATTTATTGGGCACTTTCCATAGATAAAGCCTTGTGCCTTATGTCCATTCTCTCATTTAAAAACTCCCAGCAGCACCAACCCATGAAGTGCAGTAAGTGGTTCAGGCACTCTGACCACAGAGAGTTAGGGTGGGTAATCCAGGATGATGCAACTGGATCAGCAGTACCAGGGTTTGGCCTCTCAACTACCTCAACAGCCTCTCAACTACCACCCTAGGCTGCCTTACCGAGGATTCACAGGGACGCTTTACCTACGACAATAGACCCATGACCTGCTCTACAAATTGAGCTTGGATATCCTCCAGGCAGGGGTTCCTAAAGCCTGCCTTAGGATTTCATTTGCTGTCTGCAGAGAGATCTGTCTAAGGGAGGCTGGCCAGGGTGAAGCTAAAATGTGAAAGCATTTTGAGTCCCGCCTTGCCTTTTCTCTTTAGTGGCATTCAGATGGTAAGCTGGAAGATGTCATGGATAAGGAAGAAATCAGACAATCACAAGTCACAGATTTGGAGCCTATTTTTGTACATAGGTATATTCAGGAAGATTCAACGGAAGCTAATTTGAATATGGCCACATGCTGGGCATTGCTTAGCCCTTTTGTATCTGTTAGACTCATTTTAGCCCCATGACTGCCTTGAGAGGAAAATATTAATATTCTCATTTTGTAGATGAGAGATCAAGGGCCAGAGATGTTTCATGGTTTTCCCTAAAGTACCGGATAATATAGAGATTATTCTAGATGTGAACTCAGAACCATGTTAAAGATTTTCAGCTATACTATCCTGTCTCAGGATTTCCCACCATGAAGCAAGTGTTTTTGGAGATACCGATTAGACTGCAAATCCCACGAGAGAATCAATCAGCTATGTTTTTCACCTCTGTTTTCCCAGGACCTAGCACACAGTGGACATGCAAGCAGTAATTATATAATGACTAAGTAAGTTATGGGCCAGTGGAATAACAGATGAACGGGATGGTAGAAGGATGGATGGACACAATGATACTATCTTCCATTAGCTTTGAAATAAAATGTTTCATTTTAAGACTCTATATTTTGCATATCCAATATCATATCCTTCTAATATTAAACAAAGCCAAATGATTAGGACAATCTGAGCTCTTCCTTTGCCCTTGTATCATGTAAGGGCTACTGCGATGTCAAAAGAGGGACTCACGTGAAATCTTCTTTCCTCTGCTTTCTCTTGGACTAGAGTCCAGTTCCAAGTGACACTCTGCCAAGAAGCTTGTCCTTACCATTCTAACTCTCATGAAAGGCACTCTCCTCTCTTCCCCCCTCTCCTGTGGACTCATTACTTTTTAAATTAACATTTCCTTAGTTAAACTAATCATTGAGCTCTTAGCACACATTTTATATTGATAATAAAATTCACAAATCTCAAACTCTTTACTAGGGCCAAGAAGGCCCTTCTATATGTTCTAGTCACTGCTTATTCTCTGAATGCCTCTCCTGAGCCCTCACATCCTTGTTTGCTGTCTTCAACCCACCGAATGGCCTTTTGGCTGCTCCTCAAACACAGTAAGCTTACTCCAACCAAGCAGAAATATTTACTTTTTCCCATGCGTGGAGTGGTCTTCTCCCAGATCATCTGATGGCTCCTTCTCACCATAAAGAATTTATTTTTTTATTCATTCATTCAATAATTATTGAGCTCCAACTCTGTGCCAGCCATTGTTCTAGATGCTGGCAATGATGCAGGAAATGAAACAAAGTCTTTGCCCTCATGGGTATATATTCTAGTTGGGAAGAAAGACAAATAAGCAAATTATTACATAATACAAGACAGTTATATATGCTGAAATATCAGCTTTCCCAACTATAGTTCATTTTCCCTCTCCCAAGATACTGTTTCATATATAATCCTACTGTATTTTCATGTTATTATTTATTAATGCTTTAAATGGTAATACCTATTCAACTTTTTTATTTTCTGTGTTATTCTAGATCAGGAGAGTCCTGAGTTCAAGGACCTTGTCTATTACTTGTTTTTACATTCTAGAATAGTGCTTGAGAGAGGAGCCCAGTGAAAAAAATTAACCATGTGACACCATTTACTCATGTATCCAGGAGTTTCCAGTGTTTCTATGAGCATCGTAGGAAGATCCAAAGAATAACAACAGTTGTTAATAATATTAATAATTGGAAGCCTATAATGTGCCGGGCACTGTATGAGGCACCGATGAACCAGAGTGAGTCATATACAAGATCCAGTGCAAGAGAGAGAAAGTTAAACTAGTTTCAAAAAGAAATGAAATAATGTCAAGACTATGGCAATGACTACTGAGGGCATCAGGCAGAGTGTCGCTGCATCCAGAAATAGGTGAGGAGGGAGGCTGTTGGGAAAGGGCAGGGAGAAGACCTTTGCTAAAGGGCACAAAGGTGAGGGCTGGTGGGTGAGAAGGAGCCAGCCACACAGCAAGCATCCCAGCCAGCAGGAGCAGTGTTTGCAGAGTCCTGAGGGTAGGAGAGAACTCAGCACCCTTGCAAGACAAAAGGGAGGCCGGTGTGGTTGGAGTGTAATGAGGGAGGGAGAGAACGGAGGGTGGGACCTTGGAGAGGTGCATAGGAATGAGATCAAAAGACAGGAGCTTTGTGTTTTTAATTATTGAGATCATCTTTTAGAAGATTATCCTGGCTGCTGGGTGGAGAATAGATTATAGAAGGGCCAGAGAGAATGACACTTACTCAGTGTTTTAAGGGGAAAAAAAAGGAGTTTGTGCAGAGGACATTGTGATGAGGATATTACAAGCAGAGGAATCACATGTGCAAAAGCACAGAGGCAGGAAGCAGCCTGGTGTGTTCAGGAATTACAGGTGATTTGGCATGGTCAGAGCGTGTACGGGAAAGGCAGGCATACAGCCTGCATATAGGTGAGTTCAGTAAATAGTGGCTGAATAGTAGAATGGGCTTAGATGGCACTCAGCTTGAAACTCACTCATAACCAGTCTATTTGTGTTATGTTCCCTTTTCCTAGGTGTATCTTACCTCCCTGTCTAAATTATGAATTCTTCAAAAGCAGAGAGAGGGTCTAATATTTCTTTTCTTACCAGCTGAATAATTAAAGCGCGTTTAAATCGAATGACAACAATGCTTAAAAATTAGAAGATCCAGAGAATGTGTTAGAAGAGGTTAAAAGCATAGGTTTCGGGGTCAGATAGCCTTGGATTCATATTTTGAGCTCCACATACTAGGCTGTGTGATCTTGGAAAAGTTATTTAGTGTCTCTGGGCCTTCTGTTTCTTCATATGGGAGATGGTGAAATCAAATGCTACCTCCTAGGGTTGTTGTGAGGGTTGCAATAAATATCTGTAATTCTGCAAGGTGGAATTATAATGTTGTAAACACTGATAAGTGGCAGAGATTTGTTGTTTGTAATAGCAGGGTTTGTCTGTATCAAGGTCTGATGCTACAGGCAGCAGACTGCAATCAGGAGGCCTAGTTAAAGCCTGCCACTAGCTCAGAGGGTGACCTCACCTCCCTCTCTGAAAAACAAGGGCAGTTAGATATGATGGTGTGCCTCAAAGCAGACACTCCAAAATTTACAATGCAGATATTTTAAAATTTTACCTTAGGGACCAAAGTGAGGGCTTGTGGTCATTTTGTTTCATGCTGCAGCAGGTGTCACTGGTTTATTAAGAATCTGCTTTAGTGGTTGCTTTAGCAGTAGACAAAGTGCTTTTGGAAAATCATCCCCAAATTCACCACTGGTTGCACTTTAACCTCAAATTACAGGTTAAATAATATTTTTATTTTACAGGTGATAATATCAGGTACAGTTGAGAAAAGTAACTTCCCCATGATATTTTCCTCATATAAATGACTAAAATATAGAAGCACCGATCATAAAATTGTTGGATCGGCCTAACAAAGTTTCGAAAAACATCATCTAAAACCCACTCATAAGCTCCTTGACCATCACCCAGAGCTTCGTTGTTTTCATTGTTCAGTTTTCCTTTGGTTCTAGAGTGATTTGTGGTGCACAGGAAAAGGCCAATCGGGAATCAGAAGATCTGGTTTTCAGACACACCTCTGCTGCTTAACAACAGTGTGATTGTGGGCAAGTTACCAAGTATCTCCAAGCCTCGGTTTCCTCATCTGTAAAATGCCTCATGACACTACTAAGAGGATTAAATGAGATAACACATACAACATTAACATGAATATAGTTCGTGCAATGAGTGTGTGATTTAATGAGTAAGAAATCTGAGAGTTTCTGTGCTTTTGTGTCTTGGAGCAGATGTACCTTTCTGCCATGATGGCTTTGGTTGTTATTAATAGTTTGATGAGTCCTTGGGGGTCCTCTTTGCTGTATATTCTAATGACCTTCTTCTTTGATGGCTTCCATTGCAGTGTGAGCTGCAACGCTGTGTTTGACTTCAGCTGGTACATCCCCTGTGTGAGGTGGTATATAGAATAATGGTTGAGACCCCAGATTCTGGAGTCAAATACCTGGCTTCTAATCTCTGCTCTGCCACTTACTACTCTGTGAGCTTGGATTATGCTTCTGTTTCCTTAACTAAAGATGGGAATAATAATAACTTCATAGGGTCAAATGAATTGACACATACAATTGGAACAGTGGTTGGCACATAGTAAATGCCCAATGATGATAAACTATTGTTGTTATTTACAAGCCCTCCTTATGAATGAAATCAATGGTGTGACAATGTAGCTTCAGAGTTACACTGAAGCCAAAGGAGGTGGCATGTTTTTTAAGGTTATGCAGCACATGAATAATATTTCCTTGGTCATCATAGTTTTGTGGTCCTTTGTAGAAAGAAATGGGTTATAAATATGTAAATAAAAGAAAAGGAATACCTAGTGAGTGCCCAGATACAGAGATGTTGCATTAATATTTGTTGTTTGTCGCTGTTGTAGAAGTCACAGCAGAATTAGTAAGGTTATGATACATGTGGTGATAGGGGTGTATGTATCTGTGTGTACCTATGTGTGTACATATTATATATCTAAACACACACATATGCCCATATTAAAATATATACTACCTATACAGATATATGTGCACACATACAAGTGTGCGTGTATATTCCGTAAAAATGGTAGAAGTAAGGGAACTCCTGGTGGAGCTGTGGCAGAAACGGGAGTACAAGTTGCACAGGCGTGGAGTAGGGAACGTCAAACAGCAGCATGGTAGTAGAAGTGGCAGTGGACATAGCGAGCGAACCCTTTGCACCAAGCACTGCACTAAGCACGATATAATTTACATTCTCTTATCCTCATAAAAATAAGATTAAAAGATGAAGAGACTTGGGTCAAAACACCTATCCAGGTCGCAGCCAGCAAGAGCTGAGATTCACTGCGCGTTTGTCTTTCTAAAGCTTGTGTCCCTCTGAACCATGCTGCTCGACTCTTTTGTGTACTGTTCATCTTTAACCATCATCTCATATGCAGAAGACAAAAGTTTTGATAGCGAATGAGAGAAAAACATCCTTTTAGATTCAACATATGTTTTCGTGAACCTGGCACAAATGCATTTTGAGATCCGTTTTAGATAGCAGAGATGTCATTTTTAGAAGTCTAATCACTGATCATGTCACTCGAGAAGGATTTTTTAGGGTGAAGGCCTGTGAAGGGAGTAGTCTTACTAGAGGTGTTTTTCGGAACTAGGACGTGGCCCAGTTTGAGACACTGGGTGATTGAGAAATCAGATGGTCTCACACTCCCTTGTCACCAGGAACCTGCAGGGTCATTACACAGAGCAAGTGCGGCTAAGCGGCCCCTGTTCGTCCTGTCTCCAAAACTCGTGGCCCATTGAAATAAGAAGTGAAAGAAACTGTGTTTTCAACCTAGGTCCACCCCTCAATAAAATAAATGTAAAAGTATGGCTAACAGGTTTTGCCATTCAAGTCTCAATCTTTCTACTAAATGCAAGCTCTTCTTTAGATTTTCCAGAACTTGCAGTGAAACTTTTTGACGGACCATCATGCCCCTTGGTGCAGAAGACAAGAAAGGAAATTTGTCTGTCAGTCATTTCCCACGTGGTGACTCAAGTTATTCCCACACTAAACCCTTACGGTGACCGCATGAGGAAATTAAGGCTCAGGGAATCTAAATGGCGGCTCAAGCCCACACAGCCAGTGAGAGATGCATCTAATTAACCTAAGTGCAGTGCCTAACACACAGTAAACCCTCAAGAAATGGTAGCTATTACTGTGATTAATAATTTTACTATTCGGCCAAGTGAACAGATGTTTGAATGGACTGTGGAAGCCACTTCTCTAGAACATACAGCCTAACAGAGGTGGACAGATTGTTCTCCAGCAGACACTGGGGAATTCTGCAGGGGAATCTCTGGGCTGCGGCCCAGAGGTAGACAGGGCAAGTGGAAGTAACCAGAAGAGGGCCCTTGTCCATGCTTCAGCCACAAGATCCCAGTGTTTGAAAATTTATTTTGAAGGTAGCATTACAAGGATCCAAACAAAATTAGAAAATTTCTGGTTTCGCAGATCATCTTTAATGCTCGCATTGCATTTAAGGAGCTACTGTTGCTTCTTGGACATAGATAATGTTGAAGATATCATTAAGAAACATTCAAGTTTTATTCTGCAAAATTTCAATAACTGGCATTAATAAATAACCGAAGGTTTTCTATAAGGAAGCAGGAAAAGATAGAAACCTGATGCTTTGCCAGTAATAAAAAGAACTTTATAAAATGCAAACCTCAAAACTTATCTTTTAAAAATACAATAATTTCTGTTCTTCAGTATAATAATATTACCAGCACACTTCTGTTGAATGCCTGTGTGGAGAGGGCAAATATTTCATTCAGTATCTACAATATACCCTTAAAGTAGATTTTATTATTAGTATTTTATGGAGCAGGAAATGGAGGATTAAGGTGTTTATCCAGCACTTTATAACTACAAAATGGAAGAGAGCTAGGATTCAAATTCAGATCTGTCTGACCCCACGCCCCGAGTCTGTCTGTTATTATGTGCTGCCTTCCAGTAATGTCCATAATCCTGGGGACAGACATTTTTCATAAATGTGGAAATAAGGAAATTGAAGCATAGATATGTTTAAATCTTAGAGTTATTTCTTCTTTGCAATCCAAGTCCTTTTCTATTGATCCACATTGTGTAAAATCTAGGCGAGTCTCAAATGTAGTTTTAACAGACCAGGGATAAAGGCAAAACGCATTCTCAGGTAGCAAAGAAGGAGGTTAAAATACATCTGCAGCATTCTTTTTCCCTTTTACCATTAATCCTAGGACTGATTCTCTGTAAAGACAACTGATCTAAGAGATGCCTTTTTTTTTTAAAAAAACATTTGGTTGAAACTCTTTCCTTATAATCATCTGAAGTGAGATATTTATTAATTTCTGACCAAAGTACAAGAAATTGATTAGACATCTTCTTTCAATTTTTCCACACATTGCTTCTTATTAATAAAGTTAATTTACCATAGACCCAATGAGATTGTTAGGCCATTGGAGCATGATACCTGTGGCATAGGCTATAATTTAAGAAAGTTTCTCTCAATCACTTCATGCAGGGGGAGGGAAAAAAACTATAAGAGAAGTTACTGATGCATTGGAGTTCATAATTTTTCTTTTTTAGCAAAATGAACTATTTATACATCTTTTATAAATAAAATATTGCAGAGAAGATGCACAAAGAAAACTAGAAAAAATATCCAAAATGATCAAACAAAGGAGGGAAACAATTGGGTGGGAGGTACTTATGATATAATAATAAATGGGGGAAAAAGAAAGAGAACTTCCACTTTTTATTGTCTGTGATAACAAATATGCAAATGCACACATAAATGGAAAAAATCGGGAAGAAGACCTGATGCTAAGACCTCCTTGGGGTTGGGATTTGGGGTGACTTTTTTCTCCTCTGTACTATCCACATCTTATGTGACGTATTTGCTCTTTTCCACTTGTTATGGATGCAGTCGAAGGCCCCTTTGTTTCACTCCATAGTTCCATTTCCCTTCTCCCTTCCCAGGGGCAACTCTGATCCCAGATTTAGGAGTATATCCATTTAGTATATACTTATACTTGAACTACAAAGTCATATATATCTGTTAAAGATATGGCATTTAAAATTTTTGTATAGATAGCATCTTTATCCTTCTGCAACTTGTTTTTTAATAAAGATGTGTTTTCCTATTCTATCAATGTTGATATAATCTACATTATAATTGCTGTATTTTATCTCATCATATGAACGTGTCACAATTTGTTTATGCATTCCCTTACTGAGGAATGTGTCGGTTGTTTTAAATTTTCACCATTTCAAATAATGCCGCAGTAATTATCCTCCTATGTTTCTAGGTGAATATAAGCAAGCTACTCAAAGCTATTTATTTAGAAGTAGAATTGCTAAATACTACTACATGAATAACTTCAGTGTTACCGAATACTGAAAAATGATTCTCCAAAATGCAATAGTTGTGAGAACTCACTCTCTCAAAGCAGTATAAAGATTTCCTGTTTCTCTATATTCTTGCCAAACAAGGTATTATTTTCAAACTGGGCTTCTTGCTAATCTGACGGGCATGAACTAAATTCTTAGTATCTTGATTTCCATTTCCCTGTTTACTATGAGGTGAGAAGTTGACTTTTATAAGCTATTCAATTCTACTCTTTTGTGATGTCTGTCATAAACTTTTGTCCAATATTCTGTGGGTTTATTTGTCTTTTTCTTATTGCTGAAGTTCCCGATAGAGCTCAGATATTAAATTTATTTGTTACACTTTACCATTAAATATGATATTTGTTGGAAGGTATTCTAGTTAGGAAAGTTCATCTTCATGGAACGCTTTTTTTGCATCTGTTAAAATAATCTTTTTTCCCTCTTTTATTAAAACAATATGATTAATTGCAATGATAGATTTTCTGATATTGAGCCACCCCTGAAGTCTTGAAATAAATTTTAGTTGTTCTCGAGTTATTTTTAATACTGATTAATTCATTTTTCAGGATTTTATTTAGTCAATTTGGGCTAAAATCTCTTAAGTGAGATCAGGCTGTATTTCCTCTTATTGTTGTAGTTTTCATATCAAAATCATATTATCCTCTTAAAATGAGAAGAGTAGTTTCTCCTCTTTCTGTTCTCAGAAACTATTCGTTAAAACTTACCTATAAGGGTGGGCATGATGGCTCATGCTGTAGTCCCAGCACTTTGGGAGGCCAAGGTGGGAGGATCATTTGAGGCCAGGAGTTTGAGGCTGCAGTAAGCTATAATAACATAATTGCACTCTAGCCTGGGCAACAGAGCAAGATCTTGTCTCTAAAAAAAAATAATAAATTAAAACTTGCCTATAAAACTAGTTGGTAGAGAACAAGAAGAGAAGGTGGGTTGGGGGTGGACATGGCTAGAGGGAAGAATGGGGAGGCATACTATCGATTCAAGTTCTTTAATGATTTATTGGCCTATTAGTTTTTCTGTTTCTTTTTTAGTCAGTGTGGCAATTTGATATTTCTCTATAAATTTGCCAATTTTCTCTAAATTTTCAAATTTATTGGCAGACAGCTGATCATAATTTTTAGACTTTTGAAAACCTAAAACTATCTCTAGTTTTTTCTCATTTCTTATCTCTAATTTGTGTGCATGTGTATATACACACGTGTGTACCTTTTCTCATGTTCTTTATCAGTCTTGCTAAAGTATGGTCTAATATTAATACACCTACCTCAGTTTTCTTTTGGTAGTATTTGGTTTGTATCTCTTCCTCCATCCATTCATCTGGAACTTTTGGTTCGTCTGCTTCTTTTAGTGGCATTAGCTCTTTTTTTAAAAAAGTATCCAGTCAGATACTCTGTATTTCGTTGGAGTGGGTTAAGCTAAGTGCATTTATTGCAATTCTTGATCTATTTGGACTTTTTCTCCATTATAATTGACTATGTAATTTCTATACTTGCTTCTTCTTCTTCTTTTTTTAATATTTAAGCTTTCCCATTGCATATTCCCCTTCTATCAGTTGAGAAGTTAAATATTCTATTTCTGTTCCTTTTAGTGGTTACAATTAAATTTTTACATATACAATTAGCAAAGTCTAATGTTAATCAAAATTTCTATCCTGCTCCTAAGTAATACAAAGACCTGAGAATAATTCCCATAGCCCTCTTCCACTATCTTCTATATTATTATTTAATATTTTAATTGTATCTATTCTTAAACTTCTACAAATTAGCAATTTTTTCCAGTCAACATTTAGATTTGCCAATAGCTTTATTAATTTCTTGGTTTACCATTGTTTATTATATCTTACTTCATTACTAGTACAATTTCTTTTGACTGAAATATGTCATTTTGATGTATTTAAGCAAAGGTCTGTGAGTAGCAAACACACATACTTGCATCCTGAAAATGTGTTTGCTTCTTCCTCACCCCTGAATGGCAATTTAGCTGGAATAGAATTTTATATTGACAACTTTCTTTCCTCAGTGTTTTAAGATATTATCCACAATCTCCACCATCTATTGTATTAATAAAAAAATCCATTGCCAGTCTGATTTCTGTTCTGTAGTGGATGATGTCTTTTTTCTCACATAGATTGTGCATCTTTTTCTTTGACTTATGCTTATTTACCACAAACTGTGTAAGTATGAATTTATTGTTATTTCTTATATAGAAGTTGCTTAAAGGATTCACGTCTCTTTTCAATTTTAGAGAAGTCTCAGCTATTATGACTTGAATATGGACTCCTTTTATCATTCTCTTTCTTCTTTCCTTTTAGACCCCTAGAGTCGATATGTGGGCCTCCTCAGTCTGTCCTCCATATCGCTCAACTTTTTAAATATTTTCTATCTGTTAGTCTTTCTGTGCTCCATTCTGGATAATTTCCTTAGATCTAAATAATTCACCAGTTCCTCCTTCTGCTGTCTAATCTACTTTCTAACCTCTACATTAGTTTTTTTTTATTTCAAAGAACTGTATTTATGATCTCCATAACTTCTTTCTCTTATCTCCAAATCTACAGGGTTTTCCCCTCAATCTCTTGCTTTTACCTAATAGCTTTTTTCTTATTTTGTTTCTTTGAACATTTAAACACGCTTATATTAAATTTACTTTCATGTTATTCTATTATTTAATTCCTCTATTAGTTATATCTTCTGACTTTATTATTATGGTTTATCTCCTTGTGTGGTTTTAAGCTTTTTTATTTGTCTGTCTGTTTGTTTTAGAGATACAGTCTCACTCTGGCACCCAGGCTGGAGTGTGGTGGCATGATCATAGCTCACTGCAACCTCAAACTCCTGGGCCCAAGGAAACCTTCTGCCTCAGCCTCCCGAGTAGCTAGAACTACAGGTGCTCACCACCACACCTGGCTAAGGTTTTCTATATTTTGTAGAGACAAGGTCTTGCTGTGTTACTCAGGCTGGTCTTGAACTCTTGGCCTCAAGCAATCCTCCTGCTTTAGCCTCCCAAAATGCTGGGATTACAGACATGAGCCACTGTGCCTGGTGGTTTTCAGTTTTTAACTATCACCTTGTTTTGAGTGGGCATTGTTTTCTTTTGAAACCATAGATGCCACGGGTTGTGGAAGCATCTTTACAGAATGATTTCATATTTGCCTTTACACAGGGATTTGGATTTCAAGTACCCGTTTTGGCTTTGTGTCTCTGAAATACAAAGATCGTATGAATTTAAACCCCACATCTGTGCTTGGTGCCAGGTTGTCACGTTTCTGATTTTTCATAGGTGACTCTTTCAGCCACTATGGCCATCGTGAGATAGCAGGCTTCCCTGCTCATTCACTGGGAGAGCAGGCAGATATTTTTTAGAACTTGTTTTACAGATAGGACAGCATATTGTGACTCTGGACTTTTTGCTGATGGCTTAGTTTCAGCTTCCCAATTAGATGAGGCTTATGGCTCAGACTTACCTTCTGACTCAGACATTAAATCCCCAGATAACTGGTCAGTAAGATCTCTCTTTATTTGGTCTCACTTTCCCTTTGAGTCTCTTGACTGCAATTCTCACTTGCATCTTTAATTGTGAGTTTCCTCTCTATGTGTGGCACCTGGGGATTTTCCTCTGTTGTTTTCTTTGTGAGCTCTGTAATCTTTGCACAATTCTCTGCACTGTTATATTTCACCCAGAATTCCTACACGTTTAGAGCAGGGGTGGTGTGCCTTCCGTACTGCTTAGGTCACCGTATTGGCCAGACTATATTACTTCTCTAATAGGGAAAAAATACCCAAAGCTTTAAAATGTGTTTAAAGAAATGTTATATTTTAAGTAACCTTTTCTTCTCCATTCTTCTCAGTGCTGAATTTGAAGAACCACATAATTACGAAGCAACAATTTCATATCTGAGACACTCTGGCAACTCCATTAACCTGTGCACTGCAGAAGAAATTGCTGATTGTAAGTGTGCTAAGCCAATTAATATCGTAGCCCTGTGTGGAATGAAAATGTGTCAAAAATGGTATTTCCCCTCTAGCTAATTATAAGTTTAAAAATTCAGAGCCATTTTGCTCTACCATCTCATTTTTTTTTTTTTCTATGTCTGGTCTCTTAAAAATGTTAATAAACCCAGCTGGGCACCTGTGCTGTCTCACGACTCCTACTGCTGCCTTCTCTACCTCTTCTTTTCTTTCCTTCACCGATCGACTTAGCTGCTTTGCCTTTTGTAGATACGTGGGAGGGAAAATCAAGATATGGCGATTAATTTTTCTTGCTTCTCCTCCTTTAGAAACTTCATCTCTCTTTTCATGGTTTCTTTCTTGAAGTCCCCTGGTTACCCCGTGTGTGGAGAGGGAGATAACAGACCATGAGAATTGGGCCCCTGTGTTCAGTCTGAATAGGAGCAGGGGATTTATTTAATGGATCTGACCACTGGCTCAGAGCTAAGTCTTCCTGCCTCTGGTATTGCCGACAACGCTCAGACCTTTTCATGACAAAAGGTCTTTTACCTGAGCCTCTCAGGTAAAAAAGTGAAGAAGCAGGGACTCACTGCACATTTCAATGTCTTTGTTCTGCCTGTAGAATCAGCCAGTTCCCTACAAAAGGCATAAATGTTAGTGCTAGAGTAAGCACTAGTATTTATTGAGCCTGTACTATGGGCCACAGTTCTGCGTTAGGTTGTCTAGGCACATCCCTGCTGATAGAGTGGGTTTACCAGCCCACTGTTAGAGACAGGAAACTGAAGATCAGTGAGATTGAGCTGCACAAGCTCATGCAAGTAATATACAGAAGAGCTGTAATGTGAAACGGGCTCAGCCTGCCTCTAAAATCCATGCTCTTTCCACAATTTTATGCTGCTTCTCATTCAAGGAAGTTTGGCTTCCCTGGAAGGAAGGTTAAAAAGAGATCATCTGGTCCAACCACTGTTACACAGACAAGAAGGACAAAGTTCTGGGAAAGAAAGTCATTTTCCTGGGAATACATACTTAGGAAGTTCATGAGGTACGAATCAGGGCCTATTGAAATTTCCTTCTCCTCCCTCCCCAAGAAATAAGAGGTTAGAGAACTATTGGAAAAACTCCCTCTCTCTTAGACTGGGCAAAGTCTAGATTCTCCCATTTGGCTTGTAAAATACTGATAGCAATTCCTGCCCCCGTCTCCCAGAAGGCAAGGCTGCCCTGTCCTCAGAGAATCCAGGCCCTGCTTTAGGGCAGGGCTTCTCAAGTTCTAATGTTCACACAGGTCACCTGGGGATCTTGTGAAAGGTAGATTCTAGTCCGGTAGCTCTGGAGTGTGGTCTGCGATTCTGCATTTCTAAGAAGTTCCCCAGTGATGCCAGTGCTGCTGGTCTACAGACCACACTTTGAAGAGAGAGTCTGCAGGCCCCACTTGGGCCAAATTCCAACTGCATTCCTTTCTACAAGGCTAAGAGGAAGGCCAGGGGGAGGCTCCTGTCAGAGCCTGCACCTTCTCTCTTGGGACCACGTGAGACCCCCAGAATCCAGTCCCATGCAAATGGCTCCCCAAGATCCCGCTTGGGTTCCCTCCTTGAGTCCTCCTTCCTTAGAACAGATTGGGCTGCAGGGAGAGAGCTGTTTGTAGGGGCTGGTGTGGATGGGGTTTGGCCCCTCATGGTGTAGGGTGGAGCTGAGGGTTAAGTATAGAAGCTGGACCGAGGCCTGCATTTGTTCTCTCCAGGCCACACATTTTAAAGGAGAACCTGCCAGGAAGCATTGTTTATGGTACCCAAAGAGGGAACCACTAACCCAGGTCTCACTTCAGTCTCTGACTGAAGGATCCTTTGTGTGTTTCATGGATAGTGCTGCCAAGGAGACAAATGCTTAAGACCGAAAAGAGAAGAGGCTCAGAAAACAAGCCAGTGATGCAATTGAGAGATGACAGAGCACAGGCCAACAGACAGGGAGCAGGGTGGGAACAGGGCAGGAGCAGGGTGAGGGTGGCAAAGGCTTCCCCTGCCAGAGAGGGAGTCCTGCGGGAGACAGGGGCAGACCTGCTGGGGCTGAAGAGAAGGTGGAAGTAGCTGGGGCATAACAGCTGAGATCACAGGATTCTGACCCACCTTTCTCCCCGGCCCTCTAAAGAGCCAAGATGCAGCTGCCCTACAGGAAAAAGAAAGGAAGTGGCTGTTGTACCCCCACTTAGACCTGTTCATCTGACTCTTCTTCCAGTGTCCTACATCCTGTTACACTGCTTACTGGGCAAATAACATCTGAGTCCGTTTCTTCATCTACAAAGTGGGTATAATATCTCTACTGTGGAGTTGTTCTGAGTGTTGGGTAAAATCATACATTTTAAGTCAAGTGGACCTCTGCTTCTGGGAAGATGAAGCAAATGTACTTATTCCTATTCCTCTGGCTAAGTACAACTAAAACCCCTGAACATGATGTATGTAAAACAAATGTAAGAAGACTGGAAGACTCTGAAAGGTAGAGAGAAGAAGCTAGATCAGCTAGGGACATTGGGACCCAGGAAAGGATAAGGTGTTGAGTTCCCTAGTTTTCTTTCTTGACTCATATATCCCAAACTTAGAGGAGAAAAAGCTGGCAGCCCCAAAACACCAATGGGCACAGAAAAAAATAGCTTCCACAAATGCCTGCCCTTTCTAGCCAAAGGACCAGGACAAGGTCAGCCTAGAAAGACAGAAAACTTCTAGACAATAACTGGTCTATTCCAGCCAAACATCATAGAAAAAAAACTATGGCCCCACCACCAACAGCAGTGCTGAATGGGGAGCCTAGACACCCACCCTCATCAAGCTGCAATGATGCACCCCAACTCCGCCACTGGGGTGGTGTCAGAGAAGGCCAAAGCTCATTAGCTGGGATTTTTGTCCCTGCCAGGTGGTAATAAAACTCCACCTACAGCGTCTGTGAAGACCACATGGGGAAGTTGGACTTCCTCCTACCTCCCGACAGTAACAAGACACCATTCCTCCTACTTGTTGGGATGGTGTCCGAGGAGACCTAGGAGGGAGGACTTTCACAGCACCCAGCACCTGCTCCTTGTGGTGCCAGCAGAAGCCACATGGGGAGCAATGACAGGGCACTCCTACCCTTCTCAGCAAGGGTGTTACCAGCAGAAGCCTAGTGGAGAGCCAGAAATCCTGCCCCTGCCCAGCATGTTTAGGGGTTCTTTCCTTACTTGGGTATTAAAAATTCATTGCTTGTTACTCCCCACAATGTGTATGTTGAAACCTTACTCCCTAATGTGATGGTATTAGGAGGTGGGGGTCCCTGGGAGGTAATCAGTATTACATGCGATCATGGGGCGGAGCCTTCATGAATGGGATTAGTGTCTTTATAAGAGCCCCGAAAAGATTGCTATTCACCGTATGAGGACACAGTGAGGGCAGCTGTTTATGAACAAGAAAGCAGGCCCTTGCCAGATGCTGAATCTGCCGGCACCTTGATCTTATAATATTTCCCGCTCTAGGACTGTGAGAAATAAATTTCTGTTGTTAAAAGCCATCCAGTTTATGGTATTTTGTTATAGCACCTGAAGCTGAAAGAAAAAAAAAAATAGATGCAAAAATTGAGATGCCTGAAGCATTAGAATTTTCTGACCAAGCTTTTATAAAAATACTTCACTGAGCAATTATGAGCAAGTTTCCATCTTAAAACAAATAGGAAAAAAATAGTCTTACCAAGGAAATAGAATGTCTCTACAAAGAAATAGAAGATGTAAAGAAAAACCAAATGAACATTTCAGACCTGAAAAATAAAAGGCAGGCAAGGTGGCTCACACCTATAATCTCAATGACTCGGGAGGCTGAGGCAGGAGGATTGCTTGAAGCCAGGAATTCAAGGCTGTAATGAGCAATGATCGTGCCATTGCACTTCAGGCTGGGTGACAGAGCAAGACCCCATCTCTAAAAAAACATAATAAATAAAAAGTTCAGTGGATGTGCTCAACAGCAGAATGGAAGGAACAAGTGTCAGTGAGCCTGAAAATAAACAATAGAAATTATCCAATCTGAACAAGGAGAAAACAGACTGAAAAAGAATGAACAGAGCTTCAAAAAATTGTGGGACTGTGACAAAATATTTAACACTCATGTCATTGGCATTCTGGAAGGAGAGGACAAAGAGGGCATGACTAAAGAAATGCTTGCAGTAATAGTGACTGAAAACTTCCCAAATTTGGCAAAAGACATAAAATGACAGATTCAAGAAGCCAAGGAAACCTAGAACGGGATAAACCCAATACACATAAAGAAACATAATCAAACTTCTGAAAAATAAAGACAAAGAAAAAAATCTTAAAAGCAAGGAGCAGGAATGAAACAAAGATAAGATCAGAAATAAATAAAATTGAAAATAGAAAAACAATAGAGAAAAATCAATGACACCAAAGGCTTGTTCTTTGGAAAAAAATCAATAAAATTGACAAACTTCTAACAAAACTGACAAAGAGAAAGAAGATACAAACAATGTCAAGAATGAAACAGGGGTGTCATTGTAGACCCTGCAGACATCAAAAGGATAATAAAGGAATGTTATGAATGACTCTATCCATATAAATTTAACAATTTATATAAAAATGGGACAATTCTCCAAGAAGCACAAACTACCGCAACTTACCCAAAATAAACAATTTGAATATCCCTGTAACTCTTAAGAAAACTGAATGCATCATTTTAAAAGTCCCCCAAAATAATCTCTAGGTCCAGGTGATTTCACTGGGAAATTCTACCAAACATTTAAAGAAGAATTAATACCAATTTTATACAATCTTTCAGAAAAATGGAAGAGGAGAAAACACTCCTTCATTCATTTTATAAAACTAGTATTGATAACTAAAACGAAAGACAATACCAAAAAAGAAAACTTTAGATTGATATCTTTCACAAGTATAGTCATAAAAATCCTTAAGAAAATATATTAGCAAATAGAATTCAGCAAGATATAAAAAGAATTATACACCATAACCAAGTGTGGTGTATAATGGTGGAGAGATGCAAAGCTGGTTCAATATTAAAAAATCAGTTAATGAAATCCACCATATTGGCAGGCTAAAAGAGAAAAATCACACAATTGATCTATGCAGAAAAAGCATTTGGCAAAATTCAACCCCTATTCATAATAAAAACTTAGAAACAGAGGGGAACTTACTCAATTTGACGAAGAACATTAACAAAAAGCCTATAGCTAAACATGATACTTGTGGTGAATCACTGAATGCTTTCCCCTAAAATCGGAAACAAGGCAAGAATGTTTTCTCTCACCATTCCTATTCAACATAGTGCTAGAAGTTCTAGCCAGTGCAATAAAGCAAGCAAAGGAAATAAAAGGCATATGGATCAAAAAGGAAGACATAAAACTATCTTTATTTGCAGTGACATGATTGTCTAGGTAGAAATTCCCAAGGAATTTACAAAAAAACTCTCCTAAAACTAACAAATGAGTTCAGCAAGGTTGCAGGACACAAAATAAACATACCCCAAAAAATCACTGTATTTCTATGTATTAACAATGAGCACACAAACACTGAAGTGATACTATTTAAAATTGCTCAAAAACAGAAAAATATTTAAACTTAAATCTACCAAAGCATGTATTGCTGAAGACTATAAAATGCTGATTAAATAAATTCAAAGAAAATCTAAAGTGGAGAGACATACCATATTTGTGGATCGGAAGACTCAATAAAGTAAAATGGACAATAAAAATGTCCATTTTCCCCAAGTGATACACAGGTCTAATACGGTTCCTATAAAAATCCCGGCAAGATCTTTTGTAGATAATATGAAAAGTCAAAGGAAATAGAAGAGCTAAAAACAATTTTGAAAAAGGAAAAACAGGAGCTATCAGTCTACCCAGTTTTAAGACTTATAGCGACAGTAATCAAGACCGCGTGGCAGTGGCAAAGACAAACATCTGGAACGATGGAACAGAACTGAGGACCCAGAGATAGACCTACACAAATACGCCCGGCTGATTTTTTTAAATAAAGATGCAAAAGCAATTCAGCAGAGGAAAGAGAGCCTTTTGACAAATGTTGTGGGAACAGTTGGATGTCCATAGGTCAAATAAAATACATAAACCTGGAGCTAAGTCTCACACCTTATGCTTAGCTTATTTTAAGTTAACTTAAAATGGATCTTTCTTTTTTCCTTTGCCCACCAAGGATGAGAAATCTAAGTAATACTTTCCAAGAGGGACAAGAGGAAGGGAAGGAAGGAGGCAGAGGATGAAGTGGTTGGCTTTCACTGTAGCCATTGGGTGATTCTGTCCCTTCAACAATGCTGCAAACCCAGCTAAGCGAGTCCCTTTGTGAGGTTTCACCCTTTTACACAGAACTTGGTGTTGGGTATGCAGGATTCAGGCTATTCTGGAAGCTCCGCAGAATTGTCCTCAGAGATCATATAGACTAGTGCTTTTCAGACTGTTCTTCTAGGCCACAGGGGTTTTTGGAAGGGTCTTGGAGACCCCCGAAGACACCTTCAAACAGAGAAGTTCTATTTATGCTCCTGGTTAACATTCCATTTAAATGAATGAATTATGGTTGGAAGAAAATTCAAAAGCCATTTCTTAACTGAGTGACCTTGGGCAGGTTATTTCACTTCTCTGGGTGTTTATTTCCTCGTCAGTAAAATTGGAATATTAGTAGAGTGATCATCATGAGAATTAAGTGAAATAATGTATTTAAATGCTTAGCATAATGCCTGCTATCTATAAGTGTGAAAAAATGTCAGCTGCTTTTTGTTATTGCTTTTATAATATTAGTAATTGTCTTCTCACCTCCTGCTATAAAAGAGGTAAAGGGACTTTTTCAAGGTCACACCCCTGTATCCTTGTTAGTACATGGAGAAAGAGTGGAGGGCCTCTAAGACATGACCCTGTTAGGACACTAGCAAGTTGGGGGTGCTGAGGACCATCTTCTGATATTTGTCCTTTCTCTGCCAGCACGATGAAGCCATTCAGTGGAGAGAGAGTTCCATAACTCTTTGTAGACAGTGAGCAAGGACGCCAGTGCTGTGGTTCACATCCTCCTGTTATAATTCCTAGTCCCTTCTTGACCCCTTGGGATGCAGCCCTTTGTGCTTTATATTGCTACCTTGGAGTAAGTTTTGATAGCAAAACTTACATTATTGGTTGAATGTGTGTTATCTTTGTTTACTAGCCAAGGCAAGTAAGATCTCTGTGGGTCTTGCTTTCATCATTTCTAAGGCAGAATAAGTGCATCTACCCTACAGGTGGTTAGAAGCAAATGAGATCATGATTTGTTAGTTCTTTGAAAAATATATAGGTAAAAATAATTTGAGGGAGGGAGGAGAAGATTATTATTTTTAAAACTGGAAAACAAAATCTATCCTAGGAAAGGATATGGGTAATCTGTATTGTAAACAGATATTTTTAAAAAGTTTTACAAGCTAAATAAAGTTTTTAAAATAAGCAATAGCAGAATAAAATATTTTCACTCAAAAATCAGTGAAAATAAATGTGTACAATTACCCAAGTTCAAGTATGTATTATCAATTACCCAAATAGAATTTTAGGTCTGTGTCAACAGTCACATGCAAATAGTCCCTAACAAAAAAACCTAGGATTTCATTTATTTTATCATGTATGTTTAGAATAATAAGGGCTTAGAAATGCAATGTGGTATTTGGTCAGTTTTCTAAACTAAAGCTTCAGGGAATCTAGCAGAAAGAGAGAGAAAAAAACCAGAGGAAGAAGTCCTACTTATTATGTACATATATTCATTAATAGTAGGGAGAAAACTTTTTAAAATAACTTGTAAGCAAAGAAAAACCAGATAAGCAATTTTATCAAAAAACACACCACTTTCTGTCCAAAGTCTGGTGCTCTACTAGATATTACATTTTTTACATCATTCTCTTTAACCTCTCCATTAACTCTGTAAGTCAGGTACCCATCAGCTCATTTCCACAGAGGAACAAGCTAAGGCTTGAAGAAATGAAGTAATTTGTCTGAAATCTCCTATGCAGGAAGTGGCAGCATGGAGTTTGAACTCAAATTCTTGTCACTACTTGTATTTGTTAATTCAGTCATGCACTGCACGATGATGTTTCGGTCAATGACAGGCCACATATGGTCCCATAAGATACTATGGTTTTCCTGTACCTTTTCTATGTTTAGATACACAAATATCGTTGTGTTACAATTGCCTACAGTATTCAGTGCAGTAACGAGCTGTACAGGTTTGTAGCCTAGGAGCAATAGGCCATACCATACAGCCTAGGTGTGTAGTAGGCTATACTATCTAGGTTTGTGTAAGCACACTGATGTTTGCACAACACCACCGCCTAAGGATGCATTTCTTAGAGCATAGCCCCGTCGTTAAGCAATGCATGACCGTAATTAAGATTGGTATCATGTCATTAAACAAAATCCACAGAACTATTGGAAAAACCAAAGGTATCTGAGTCTTAGTTGGTGGGCTCCTCTTTTCAAGCTGTATTTAAGGAAACAAAATTTTCATGGAGCAAAACACTTTGGGGCAGGACATGGAGTTCATTTTGTTGAAGTGGGATTAGGCTTGTTTCAGCCCTTTTTCCTTTCCCTTTCAAGTTGGCCTTCTGATTGCTACCACTAAATTTCAGCGCTTTCTTTTAAGCATGGAGTATGTATTTATATATCAAAACAGAAAACTGGTTTCATATGTTTTTGCTGACTGTAAATTCCATCCTGGAAACCCCCACAGAAATGAAAACCATGATCAGTGACCCCATAACTTCCCAAACCATGTAGATGGAGCCTTGCATAGACCAATGTTCTAAAGGTTCAGAAAACTGAACTCTGCAATCTTTCATAATTGCTTTAATCTTGGGAACTATAAAAAATGGATACACTGTCTTGAAATAATTTTTTATGTTTATTTTAGCAACTTATGAAGTCGGAATTGAAGAACTCCAAAAGGTATTGTTTCTTCTCTCCTTACCAACATTATAATGAAAAGTAAAACAAGTATACAGGGAAGATTCTAAAGGAGTTTCTTTCATAAGGGAGAAAAGGTCTTTATTTTTACTTTTCCTCCTATTGCTAATGCTTTTCCAGACTTCAGCCATTAAGAATCTGAACCCTGACCCCTGTGATGTCAGAGACAGAAAATGTGTAATGGGATGAAAGGAGATAGTTCTAATCTATGCCCGGCCCCTTATCTAGGGTGGCTATCACCAACTAGGCTTTAATAACTGTGCCCTTCACAGAGAAGAGCTCTCTGGCACAATTCAGATTTGTATATTCCTGTGCTTCCAAGGAAATGACCAGACCTTCAGGGCACACTTTCTGGGCACCTGGTGGGTATGGCAATAGGTACCACCTGGAGGCAGAATAGCAACCTGATCAGGGCCCAAGCAGAGCCATTGCTGACCTCAGTGCCAGCTCCTGGCTGTGTAATCCTGAATCTCCATTTCCTCATCCGGAACAGAAGCACCATAAAGCACCCACTTCTGGGGTCCTTGTGAGAATGAAAGAAGGACAAATGAGGATAAACAGTGTATTAGTAAGTGCCTGGAACAGAGTATTTCACCTCTCTGAGACTCAGTTGTATCCTCTGTAAAAGGGTATATTCTCCATGAGGACAGGAATATGTCTTGTAGTGAGTGTATCTGCAGTAGCAGATAGTAGATGCTCAATAAATAAGGGGCCCAGTACATGTTTTACTAGTTTCTGAGAGAACAAAGTCAAAGTATGTAATCACCTAGTACAGTGCCTGGCTCGCAGGAGTCACTTACCTAGTGTTTTAATAAGGTCAGTCTTTTCCCAGTGGGTACATTTAGTCTAGATCCTTGATCTCTCTGTTTCAGTTTTCTCATGCTTGCTGGTAAGGATTATTCATTTGTGGATATACTTTGTAGCTAAAAATATACAAATTATTATTATTCCTGTTAATGGGAGTAGAAACATTCTATTAAAACACTTCACTTACCTGGAAACATCAACAAATAATAAACTGTTCTGCACAAGTGAATTCTCCAAATAGCTGAACTTTATCCCATTCAAATAAAAAAGCATGAAAGTATTTTTAATTATTTAAATCTTTTAACTCTCTGACATGTTTTGTGTTCATCTCGGTGTTTTTAAGCTCAGTGAGTAGAATCTGATTTCATCCTTTCTTGATGACTTGGAATATTCTTGAATATAAGGGACTGAGTAGACATAGGTCATGCAGTTCCTATGAGATGCTGTTGGGCCCTTGAAGAGCTAGTTGCCTTCACACCGAACCACAATACTGTTTTCTGTAATTGTTTCTTTTTTTTCTTTTTTGTTTCTTTTTCTTTCTTTCTTTTTTTTGAGACAGAGTCTCGTTCTGTTGCCCAAACTGGTAGAGTCAGTGGTGCCATCATAACTTACTGCAACCTCAAACTCCTCAGCTCAAGCAGTCCTCCTGCCTCAGCCTCCCAAGTAGCTGAGACTACAGGCACACATCACCATGCCTGGCTAAGTTTTTTATTTTTTGTAGAGATGAGGTCTTGCTATGTTGCCCAAGCTGGTCTCGAACTCCTGGCTTCAAGCAATCCTCAGCCTCCCAAAGTCCTGGGATTATAGATGTGAGCCACCACACCTGGCCGTATTGTTTTCTCTTTTCTGACTATTACCATTTCTTTTTATTGTCAATATCTTTGTGTCTCACAGTGAGTCTTTCATGTGATCAAACACAGACCAAGTCCCATTGGTGCCAGGCACTTGTGCATACATGTATCAAATAATCCCAACAGTTAGCCTGAGAGCTGCTGTCACTACCTCCATATTGCAGATGAGAACATCAAGGCTCAGAGAGGTTAAGTAACCTGTAAATAATGTAGCAAAGGTGTAAAACAAGGTGAGTCTGACTTGTCATTCTACTAGTATTGCATCTAATTTGCTCAAATTAGATGTAAAGTAAGAACCAACAGTCCCTGAATGAAGGCCTGCAGGGCTGTCCTCAAAGGAGAATGCAATAAGCTGTTATGCCTAGATTTCATGGCAGCATTTTAGATGTTTAGATATTTTCTATTCTTCGGGGTTCTTGGCAAGATTCCAAATAATGAATGGCATGAGATACGTGACCACTGAATAAATGAGGGGTATATTGTGATCGCTTGGGCATAATTTTAGTGGAGCCATATCTAGATCATGTGAGAGCTAAGTCGAGATCAGAGGGCACATAAGCAGTGAGCAGGGGAGAAATGCCAGCATTACTTGCACACTTGTGAATTCCAATTTTTCCCACTGAAACATTGCTCAAATACCACAAATTCGTATGTCCTCAAATGATTTAGAAGTTCTTTATTCTACAGATACATTCCTGGAAAGGTGTGCAAAGAGCAATTTATTTTTCTGAGTTAAATCATACATTCCCCTGGGGTATGCACCTCACTTCAGAAATGCTTATTTTCTTCTGTGATTGATCTTCAGCCTCACTGCAACAATTCCTGGAAATTTCTGCTGTCAGTGTCTGTCTTTGCTCTGTACTGAGACTTCAATCCCCTCACCTTTCGGTCTAGTGTCTACTGATCTGTAACCAAACAACAGAGCCTGATTTGAGTTGATTTTTATGAAAATAACAATTTTCCCCTTTACTTTCAGCCTTGGAAGAGTTTTTTCCATCAAGAACTTAGGTAAGTTTTACCTTCAAAAGGAAAAGCATTAGTCCAACCACTGACCCTCTGATAACTGAACTCGTTTTCCTCTCTGGGCCGGTTATGTTTCCAGTGCCTGGCCTGGTTCAGTTTCCCCAGCACCTTGCAAGGTGCCTGTACAGGGAAAGTGAACCGTGATCCTGCCCTGTCTTCCTCTCTCATCTCCTTCTAGCCCACACCGCACTCACTCAGCAAACAATTACGGAGTACCCAGCATGTGCAGGACGTTTGCCTACCACTTACTGGGGCTGTGGCAGTGACAGTGACAGAAACCTAGTTACTGCCCTCAGCAGCTCCTGGATTAATGGGACAGTCACATAACCATTTCTGAAACGCACCATGTGGTTTCAATTCTCTTTGCCTTTGCTCATTTAATTCATTAATTCGCCTCAATTTAACAATCTGGCAAACTTCTACTGATCCATTAAGCACCCCTTTTATAAGAAGACTTCCTTGATTCCAATCCCTCAGAGAGAAGTATCCAGTCCCTGGCCCATGGGACTGCTGTAAGGTACACATATGTTTGCACTAATGTCACTGCATGTAGTTTATTTACTAACATGCTGGTTAATTCTCTCCCTCCTCACCCCTTCTTGTCTGGGAAGTCCTTGTGGGCAGGGCTCATGTTTTACCATTCTTGGTGTTCCCGGTACCTCCCATACTTCCTGGGCCCAGGGCAGTGCTCTTACCTGCCTCTTCAGAGTCAGCTTTAATCACTCTTCCCCCGGAGTTATTTTAACGCATTAGAAGAAACATGGTTGGTGAGCTCTGGAGAAGCAAGTATCAAAATGGCCTGGATGAGTCTAAAAACACAAGTGCTGAATCATGGGGGAAGCTGGCGTTAGCTGGGCGGGCTACCTTCATCTGTCTCCCTGAGTTCCTGCCTGACGCTAATTCATGACCCCCATAATTACCCTTTAGCACCTAGCACAGTGCCGGGCACATGGGGGGAGGCATATGTCAAATGACTGTTTAGTTCAACATTTATTGAGCTTTTACTCTGTTCAGACACTGCTAGATTCTGAGGTACGAAATGAATAGATTCCCTACCCTTGGTTCAGGATGGCAGGGGAAGCCGGGATGGTTGGGAGTGGGGGTTCCCTGGAGGGTAAAATAACCACATCAATAGGAAATTATCATGTCATATATTCACAGCTATGGAAGTTGTTAAAACACAGAGGTGAGGCATGAAAACCGGCCTCAAGGCGCCAAGAATGCTTCCTTGAAGAGTGACACCTGAGCTGAATCTTACTAGAAGTGTAGGAACTGGCCAGGTGAAAATGATGGAACGTACGTTCCAGGCACAAGGAAAAGTGTGAACAAAGACGAAGGCTAAGCAGTAAAGCAGGCCCAGGAGTCTACACAGTTCGATATTGCTCGGACACAAAGTGCAACGTGGGAGCAGCAGCCAGGAAGTTGGGGAAGCATGCGGGGCTGGATCCAGGAGGGCCTGAGCCCCCTAATCAATTGTTTAAATCAGCCTTGTCCAGCAGTAGTATAATGCAAACCACAGATGGAATTTAACATTTTTCTAGTAGTCATTTTCTAGTAGCCATTTAATTTTACCTGTAAAAGAGGTAAAATTAATTTTAATGTATTTTACTTAATCTACCTGAAATAATCTCTTCATATGTAATTAATATAAAAATTATTAATCAGGTATTTTATATTCCCTTTTCACACCAACTCATCAAAATCCAGATGTATTTTACACTTATAGCTCAATTTGGACCAGACACATTTCAAGTGTTCAGTAGCCATATGTGGCCAGTGGCCATTGTGTTGGACGGCACAAATTTAGACTTTACTCTATAGGTCAGGGAGAGCCACAAAAGAGTTTTAAAGCAGAGACAACATACCCTCTCCCTCATGGTATTCCTAGAAGTCACAATATTAAATTTGATTCAAGTTGTTGATGGAGATTCAGCTGTGTAGAAACCATTGGACGGGATTCAGGGAGAGGAATAGGGATTACAAAGGACAGTACATCGACAGGACAGGTAAATGCCTTAGGAGAAACATCAGCCACGTGCTATGGGAACGTAAGAATTGGGGAATCTAACTCAGCAAGCGCTTCCATGAAAAAAAGGACACCAACAATTATTGAGGGTCCTTTACATGCTACGACCAATGCTAGGCTTTCAGCATTTTTTTTGTGCTCATAGCAACTGTGGAGATTGGCGTCGTAACCTTTCATTTAGGGAAAAGTTTTCAATTAGCAATAATCACACCTTGGATAAACCTTATTGGCTATGATACCATCACTGCACAAAGCTAAAATCTTTCATATGTAGATGAGAAGACTTGATTTTTAGAAAGGTTAATTTAAGACTTTTAGGAAGAGGTAGAGTGGGGATGAGAACCCAGCTCTCAGCCCCTGTTCATTACAGAAGTACTAGTCTATGGCCTTAATGGTGTTCAAGAGTGCTCAGTAATGCGACGAATGAATGAAACTCCTTAAAACTCCTTCTCCTTGTCTTTCAGAACAGCACTCTATCTTGGTGTTTCTCCTTCCTTCATAACCACTTCTTCTGATTTTCTTAGAGGGTTCTTCTTTTTCTGCCTTCCATATAAACGCGGTAGCAGAAGGGTTGCAGGATTATCAAGCTCTGTGGTCCCCAACACCGGGACCGCGGCCTGTTACCAGTCCATGTCCTGTTAGGAAACAAGCCGTACATTACCACCTGAGCTCTGCACCACACACACACACCCCACAATGCCGCCACCCCCCCCACCCCAAGTCCATGGAAAAATTGTCTTCTATGAAACTGGCCCCTGGTGCCAAAAAGGTTGGAGACCACTGATCTAGCTCATTATAATGCCAGAAACAGAAGTTCTCACATGGATGTTGATGTTCCCCAGCATTCTGTCCTGGCTTTTTTTCATGACATTGTTTCCCTTGACTCTCTCACATGTTCCTCTGCTGCAGTGGTATCCATATACTGGTGCATGCCAGTCATTCATTGCATTAGGGAGTACGAGGTGAGTACCATTCCACGCCCCGCAAGGAGCTATCCCTACCATGAATCACACAGCATCTCCACAGTGCTGGAGATACACGCATGAATAAGATAGTTTCTGACTCTTTATAACTCGATTTTTAGGTAATTGACAAGGCAAAGTGGAGGAATTGGAGATAGGTCCGTAGACAGATGTATTATACCACAACTTTAGGGGAGCAGAGAAGGTGTTACTGCTTAGGAGAATCAGGGAAGGATTCTGAGAGGTAGAGAAGGGTGTTGTGCTTGCTAGCGATGTAAGATACGGAAGATGTGCCTGACAAAAGAAATAGTTATTAATAATAAAAAGGGAGAGTTGCTCAAATAGGGTGGTGGGTTTGGGGAATTATGAAAATCTAGACTCAAGCAAAAGTGGAGGTAAGGAGCAGATGAAGATGGGCTTGGAAATAAAGGTAGGAGCCAGATCACAAAGCGACTTAGATTTTGTCCTACAGGCAATGGAGTGTTAGAAGATTTTAAGCAGGAATTGACACTCTGTCATTGACTGGAGCAGGCAGAAACTCAGGGAGCTATTTATATGATTGATCTGATCATGGTCCCCTTAAAAAATGATTCATGTCTGTTTAAATTAATACTTCACATTTATTTTATTTATGATTGAGCAATACACTAACATCTAAATACTCTAAGCTTCACTTTTTCCCTGGTATCTCTTCACATTTCAGCCCGAAACATGAAGATGAAGATAAAAAAATTAAGGATAAAGAGCCCTGTGAATTGGAACCTCTGAAAATAGAAAAGGATCCACATTCAAATTGTCCTTTCAAGGTACCTGTGTCCTAGGGTTCCTGGCCAAATGGTACAATTAAGACATGCAACACACAGTTCATGGGGATGACTTTTTGGAGCTGAGACACACAGAGTTAGAAGATGCAATCAGTGTTGGACATTTTGTAAAGGAAATGAACTTGCCAATAACATTGAGCTCTAGCCCCCAGTTTTCCACTTATTAGCCAGGAAGCAGGCCTGAGAAGCAGGGCTGGGACTAGAGTGAGTTCAGCAAGACAGCCAGAGTGCAAAATATAGAGCAGTTCTCACTCTATAACAGCAGGTGCTGCTCCTGCATTTGCACCACCCTGGAGTGAGGGCCTCCTGAAATTTTGTTCCCCAAGGCCTTGCTTAGAAGAGTGACTTGTCCCTGAGCTCCATCATCTCATCTGTGAAATGAGAACAAAGAATCCCTATCCAACTACCATCCCCACTCCCAACCCTATCCTACCTTGTTTGTGATGATAAAATAAATGAATGAGCATGACAGTGCTTTGTAATCCATAACCTACTATAAAAATGAAATATACTATTGCTGCTTTTAGTAATATTAAACATTGTGCACGTGTGTGTACATCTGCATGCAACTGCCACTCTCTCATCAAAGTAGTGAGCATGGTGGGAGGCTTAGACAATAGACACCACCAGGGCCACTACCAGTGCTCAATATATCATAGATACTTATTTGAGACTCCCTTGTCTTTTAATATCAAATTTCCCCAGTGCCATCTGCAGGGCTGGGGTAAATCGAAGAGCATGTTGGTGATGGGGGCCCAAACTGGTGTGTAGGCCCAGAGGTCAGGCTGGACCGTGTTGGGTGCTTGCAGAGTATCACAAAGCAGCATAATTCAAAGGATGGAGTAAGTCACTAATTAAGAAAGGCAGAGTCCAGAGTCAGGGGAGCAGCACTGGGTGTCAAGGCCAGGGGGCTGGGCAAGGCCATAAATGGGTGTGGAGGCTAGAGATCAGGAAGGGGTTGATCAGGAGCATGAAAGAAAGACAGTAGAGCAACACAACTAAGCATACTGGCCGTGGAAAGGCTCTTTTTCGGTGCTGGCTGTATGGCATGAGCCAGAAATGGGCTCGGGCTACTGCCAAAGGGTCACATCCTTCTTTTATGGAGTGGGCTTGAGTTTTGGGAATTGTTAAGTGTTATTTGGGATATGCGAGATGATGAGGGGACTGCATTCATTAAGGGACTGCACTGAATGATGATGGTCACTGTATTTGTACAAAATATTGACTTTATTACTTTCTTGTCATTTTTCCCCATTTAAAAAATTTCAGTCTTGGCTGTGTGACTGAAAAGAATGCCCCTCCTCTCGTTCTGCTCACAGTTTGCCCAAGATTCCACCAAAAATTCAGGATGATCCATGCCTTACATCTATTAATTACGTTAGGATTGTCATAGTTGGTCCTCACATCTACTCTGCAGTCAGAGTGGCCCTTCTCTCATTCTCGCTGGGCAATTAGAAGACACTCAGATGGGCAAAAATGTTTTAGTTTTCTATATCTCCAGTATCTCTTCTGTCAGTCTATCCAGGTCGTTGTGAAATGTAAATCTGATCGGGTTTCTCCCCTCCCTGGCTCACTGTGGTTAAGAAATAAAGTGCGAGCTCTTTGCGTGGTGAGCAGGATCCTTCACAACTCAGCCCCGTTGTCTCCTCTCTCCTCAGCCTCATCTCCGGTCTTTCTTCCCCATCTCTTCCCCCTTTTCCTTCAGCTCTTCCCTCTGCGGCAGCCTCCATGACACCCTTTAACGGACACTAACAACTCTCCAAATCCCCCGTGCCTCTGCTCGTGCTGATTCACTTTGTCCAGGACTCCTTTATCCCCTCTACCCATCTCCTGTGTGCATATTAGAAAATACAGTTGAAAAACACCTCCTATTTGAAGTCTATTTCCATGGCAGTGAGTCACACTGCTGTAAATGACACTCCTCTCATTATACCCTAATTAATTGTTCGTGTGTGTTGTCTCCACGACCTGTGTGTAAGATGCTCTGTCCACCGCATCTCTCTACTTCCAGAGTGTAGCATGTTCTCTCGCCTTCAGTAAGTGTTTGACAAATGCTGGAGGGAGAGGGTGCAGAAAGAGATGAGAAGGAACAGAAGAAAAGTGGGCGGGAAGACCAAAAGTCAGGTAAAAAGAAGGAAAGGAGAAGGAATACACAGCATCCCTTCACAGTCAAGAGCACAGGGCTGTGGGGTCAAGTCCTGCCTCTGGAGATTACTCACCGTGGGACCAGAGAGTAGTTATTTAACCTCTCTAAGTTCTTTGTCAAGGGCACTAATGATGTTTTCCTCATTGGGTGACAAGAGGATTGAGATAGAATATACAAAGAGGCTGCCTGTTGTAGAGCTCCATTATATCCTGCCTGTCTCCCTTGCACTTCCTCTGCCAGACATTCACTGGCCATTCAGAGGTAAGTGAAAGACATGGTCTGCACCCTCATGAAACTTAGAGTCTCGTAAAACAGCATTAAATAAATGAAAATAACTGTTATCCATGAGGAATGAATGAATGAAGAGCAGCATGAGTCAGCGAAGAACTGATTGGATAAGTCAGAGCCCTGCAGTACCCTCCCTGTTGCATATATTTAGGTAGATGCCTGTGAGGGGACACCTGGAAAGATCCAGATGACCAATGTCCACGGAGGTGGAAGGAGCATGCTGGCTGGGAAGCAGGATGCTGCAACTGATATTACCTGGACCAAGGCCTCCCCTGAGGGCCTGCAGCTGGCCAGGCACTCCCAAGGCCATGGTAAGGTACATTTCTTCCTGATCCTCTTCATCAAATTGTTTTAAAGCTGAGCACAGCAAAGATTTTAATACAAATATTTACTGAATATCTATTATGTACCGAGTAACTGGCCCCAGTGAGGCAGATGTGCAAATAACGGATAGAGCACTGAATTTAGAAGCAGAGGACTTGAGTTCAATTCCAGGCTCTATGATTTACTAGCCATGTGGTAAGTGACTTCATATTCCTGCAGCTCAATTTCTTCATTGATAAACAGGGATCACAATATGGTCTTCACAGGGCTTTTATGAGGACCAAATCCAACAGTATGTCACATGACAGGTGCTTAGTAAATGCGTATTCTTTTTTTTTTTTTTTTTTTTTTTTTTTTTTTTTTTTTTGTATCTATTAGCTCCCATTGTCTTTGTAGGGCCATGTCATTGACACAATGATGACATCATATGGTATCATTTGTTGACTTTATTCAGGTTGCATTTTACCTTCATGTTAGGTCTTTTGATAGCAAGCAACAGTAATCAAAGCATACAATGTTGAACAAAAAACAAACAGAAAAGGAGTTTCATCTTGCAG